>OMLF01056602.1:23039-37493 GCA_900302615.1 Holocentrus rufus | reverse complement strand
ATGGGGTGGGTTTGGGGCTCTAGGGCTGTTTATGAGTGGTTAGTCTTGGGAGTGTGAGTACAGGCACAGGAGGTTACTGTTAGTTGGGGGAGGGACGGGGGTTGTGTTAGCGTCTGTTTGTATGTGTGTGTGTTTGTTTGTTTGTTTGTTTGTGTGTATGTGTGCGTGTGTGTGTGTGTGTGTGTGTGTGTTGGGATGGTGAATGCTGGATTTCACTCACCGCTTTGCAGGGTTTGTCTGCCTCCGGACAAAACTCCCAGAGGCAATGTCCCGGTGGGTGTCAGCCCCTTCAGCTGCAACACACTCTCATTTTCCTCTCTGGTGAAGGCACGCACCAACACACACACACACACACACAGAGAAAGAGAACAAAGTCATCATCTGCCACAGACGGGCAATTCCAGCAAATTCAGTCATTTTCCACGATCACACTGAATTGATCAAACAGATTGATAAACTATTTTTTAGGAGGTCTGTTCCCTTCAACACACTGGAAAGAGTTGTTGAAAGAGCTAAAGAAGACAAATGGACTATACAACATGGAGCAGTGTTAACGTCAAGTGAACAGAAGGCAAAACTAGAGCTAATTAAAATTGTGCTGCTGTCACGTATCATGTGATTATCACTTCCATAAGCCCAAAACACTTACATAACCAGACGCAGCCATGGGTAACTAAACTTCCACTGTTGTCCAGCTTAGCACAATATTAGATAACACACCTATTACCTATCTAGGCCTCAGAATCATCCCACTAGGGGTTTTTTTCCAACAACAGCATTGATAGTCTGTTCAAATCATTTTGACACACTTACACAAGACTGAAGGAGGACAAATGTAAGTCAAGGAAAAAAGTCATTAACCTTAGACTAAACTGGAGCAAGATTGAAAAAAAGGGTTATATTTATGCATAGTAATCCAAAATACATAGATGAAATACAACCGATTATTTATTATCCATTAGCCTACTTTTAGATACATGTAATCAGGGGGAGTCCTGAGTATGCAGCGCCAAGACAAATTTGAAAGCACATGCACAGCACAAAATAAATGCATTCACAATAACACAAAGAGTTTCCTATGTAAGTCAGGCTGTCAAGATGAGGGGCCGCCCTCGTCCTCACTCCTCATTGATTCTTCCTCAAGGTCCCTTGCAGAGTTCAGACTCTCCAATAGAGACCAGCTCTGTCAGTTTTTAAAACTTCCTATTCAAAAGTCATTCGAGTGATCAGTGGGATCACAGCCTGCCCCACTTTCTCTTTCGGACTGACTGAAGGATTGCTTGAAATCACTGAAAACCACTCAGAAATAAAACACACACACACACACACACACACCTGAGCACAGAGAAGACACGGGCCATCTTTCCAATAGCACGGATCTTATTTCTGATCACCTCCTTTCTGACAGCTGGAGCTCCGCCTGGGCAAAAAAAAAAAAAAAAAAAAAAACAGGGAAATAAATTACTTAAAGAAAACATTAGAAATGAGCAGCAACAAGGAAAAACCAACAACAAGAGGGAATTGCCTTGAGAAATATTCTTTACTTCACAAGTCTCAGCTGATGATCAGCTGGTTGTTAGCAATAACTGTGGCTTTGTTGTTACGCAACACTGCCACAAAAGCATTGCTCGTTTGTCTTTGTTCTGGTTTGAAGTATTAACCTATAAATGTGAAATAGTTTCGCTCGATGCCATAATAACATGCGGTGTTCACTTTAACACCCGTGACTGGCTGCAGATGTGCCTCGGCTGAAGCCCACAATCCAGCCACTCGCATCCCAGAACGTCCCATCTCCCCCAACAGCTAACAGTGTTATCTCCAGATAAAACTGTGTATCCTCAAACGTATCATCACCAGACTGCCCTCCGCCCACATCATCATTACAGTCTGGAGTCATGCTGCTACTCGGCTCAGAAGCAGCACACTTGCAAAGCTCGATTCAACTCGGCATATCTAATATAGAGAGTAATCATATGACAGGCAAAGAAGAATTATGCCGCTGCAAGAAAAGAAGCCTGAACACCATTTTTCAACACACACACACACACACACACGGCATGTGAGTATATACTCTGGGGACAAAATACTATTACCTAGCAACAGATTGTAGAGGCGTAGCATTGGCACAGTGCCACACTCTGTGGGTAAACACTGCATTGCATTGGCATCAGCTCACACCAGTGAGGAGGGCACATTATTGGCTGACTGTCCCTTTGAACTGCTTTAACAGTGTGCTTACTGCTTATATTACACATGAAAAATTATGAACCCAACTTCCTCAAAGGTTTCTCTTGGTTCCTCTTCTGCAGCTGGTAGAGAGTGTGTTCTAGCATATTATGTGTAAAGGAAGGCTGCATCGCGGTTGGTCACCAAGGCAACTTGCCAGTTTTTTTTTTTGGTTTGTTTTTTTCAAACCGAGATAGACAGAGCTGTCTCACTGACAGGTGCTCTGAAGGCTTTTTTGACGTCTTCACTGACTGTGACTGCGTGTTTCCTGGTCAATACACATACACTAGAAATGGACCAGAATGTAAGAGAATGACATGAAAAAAGTTATCTGGCATGTATTCTCCATATTTTAGTTATACATAAGAGATCTGTGAATGTAAAAAATTCCATTAAAAAAAAAAAGGAGCAGAGTGAGCTTGCGCTGTGCGGTCTTACCCTCGCATGTGTCGTCGCCTTCTGACATCAGCTCGTCGTCAGAGCAGATGTTCAACACGTTCACCAGCATCTCTGTCACTGCATCAACACACAACATACAGACAAATATCAAACAACATGTGCAGGTATGGTTTTGTTATGGATGCAATATGGGAAATAGGGGCAAACTGCACCCAAATATGGGTATGGGTGAATGCACATAAATAGGTAAAAATTAACAACTTGACATTTAATTTTGGCTGATAAATTTGGATGAGTTTAGTCGATTTGCACATTTCCCAGTTGTCATGGACAGGAAATGATGATCACAGAGGATGAAGACTATCTGCCGACTCCAGGTCCATGACACAGTGACTGCACATATTGTGTACTCTCTCTAGTGCTGCAGTTGTGCATCTGAAGGCCTTTTAGTGAGTAACTGAATCAGATTAGGATCTGTGCTGCCCAGTGCTCAGTGATAGAGTGGAGCCTTGTTAACAGATTAGCGGCATTACTGAGTTATAGTACATTCTTTAAAATCATGGGCCTAATTGTGAGTGGCAAGCATGCACGCGTAGGTGTATATCTTTTTACATACAGATGGCGATGATAAGGCTTCTGCACCCACTAGGGCTCGCTTAGGAAAAAAACGCTCATGCATCAGTTTATTTGGCCAAAATAAATTGGTGGCCATCACGCAGGCTATCACACATCCGCCTTTTTATCTGTCCAAAGCGCGCAAACAGACACAAACAGCAGCGCATGCCAGTCGGGCCAAAACCACGACCTGTTTTCTGACAACATGCCCGGCAACCGCAGCTGAGTATGTTTTGATTGGAGCTGTCACCTGTGCAACTAGAGATCAACTAGTTCCCTTTGGCTCTTAAATCCAGCTGGTTTACAGCTGATAATGCAGTAGCTGTACCACACTGGCCTCACTTCCATCAACTTCACTACTTCAGAAAAGAACTGAGCTATAGTTCAAGGTTATAGTTCAAAATAGATTTATTTTTACCTTGGGAAAAGAAAATCTTTATCCTACATGTACTCTACTATATATGCACATGCACAGCCACATATCTCTGAGAGTGTTGGAGCACCCTCTAACCTTTTTCTCCCACGAAGGGCAGGGACCAGGTGAAGACATCCATGAAGTTAGGCAGCCAGTAGGGGTGAGGGGAGCAGTTGAACTGCCGGATGTTCATCACATTATTCTCATACTTCAGCACCGCCGCTGAGGAGAGGTCACCACACATTCACAGATTAAGCCTCACGCAGGATTCCTTCACATTTTCAACGATCAAATTTCAAAACTTTTCCATGACTTTTCAAGGACCTATCATAAAATTTCAATGACTGTTTACAACCGATAAGTACATGAAAAGGAGCATAACCTAGTCACACATCGATGCATGTCACATAATGCAATATAATTAAATTTAATGACTTTTCCAATAGTTTCGATGATTTTTTTTTTTTAATTTCAAGACTTTTCCAGGCCTGGAAAATGAGATTTTAGAAATTCCATGACTTTTCCAGGTTTTCCCATGACCGGAGGAACCCTGCACACAATTCTTCTCTATCGCTGTACGGTTGCCATGGTTACTGAAAAAAAAAAAGAACTTTCCTACCTTTGTTATTGTACACGTCCAGGTAGTTAGGAGCAGAGAAGATTGTAATTAAAGAGGGGAAGCCTGTTGTTTGACTTTTCCTGTACATTCGATACCTGAGAGACAGAGACAGATTACTGTACATTGCATTCTGTAGCCAGTCGAGGTATTGGCCAAACAAAACCCCCAGGCGCTGTAGTAAGACAGGCAGAAAACATACATCTGCCGCACTGCCAGTATTCCTACTCACCCTGCATCTTGGGCTTCATGTGCTCGTATTACAGACAACAGATTATTGTTCATCAGGAAGTCACATACTGCTGGGTAACTGACAAAACAGAAAAGCGAGCTGTTAGTAATGAACACAAAATCAGAGGGTGCTCGAGAAAAGAATATGCATGTAGATGTTTTATGATCCGTAGCCTTGGAAATTTAATGCAAAAAACCACTGTGTTGAGTGTAGCGTTTGAGGTTTCTGCGCCTACTCAAACATCAAACAAAGACCTTTCCATGGCTTTTAGGGCTCGCTAATTACATTCAAGGACTCAAACCAGCTCGCTCTATATGGAGGAATATTCAGGACAAATTAAAATATATAACTGACTGAACTGTGAAATGTTATCATGAATAAATATGTACTGCTAAATAAAAAAATACCCTTGGCAGAAATTTTAACCTGTTTATTTACTTCTTCCTTTTTCTTTTTTGTTACCTGATATACTTCCTTACTTTCTTTTTTTTTTTTGTATGTTACGTGTTGTTAAGTGTTGTAATATATAAAGAACAATGCTTCTTATGTTACTTAAACTGTGAATATTTCAATAAACATTGAGTCACAAAACAAAAAATCAATTCATAAACACTTAGCTATTCATGTATTTGTTTGTTCATCCATTCCTTCAAACATCCATCCATCAATTCATTCATATCTATGGTGAAAGATGTGGTATGTACAGTTGAATAACTACATACTACATACCACAACTACAAAGCCACCTGTCAGGTTTTATCAGACTCTGACTTCTAATTGCTGGTTGAACCTGGACACCCGCTATTGCCTTTCCTGCTGAATCTGTGATGTGGCTTGAAAATTCATTAAAAGCCTCATGGCTTCCCAAAGCAACTCTGGGCAGAACTTTTGGCAGTCAATAGTGTCTAATCTCTTTGTGCACTGTCGGTGACAATCTGGTGAAAAAATATTGATTGCTTGAGACTGCAGCCTGGAAAGGCATTGCTATAAAATTCAACCAATCATTCAATCATCTAAGGCCCTGCTGACATGTTTCCCTAAACTTCCACGGTCCTTTATTTACATGAAGACAAAAATAGCTCATTAATATAAATCAGCCTTGTTTCTTTTAGGACTAGGCAACACATAAAATGTATTCATTTTAGAAATGTACAGTTTTTATGTTTAACTTGCTATAGAATAATGGTGCAAATATCTGAACAATGTAACAATTAAAAGCACCAATTTCAATTAAAGAATTTTCCCTATTTTTCTGAACTGTTTTCCCCGGCCGCAAAATGACAAGTCAGCCTTGTTTATCCATCCTGGTGAAAAGATGCTCCAGCAGCACTGCTGTTTCTTCCCTTGGTTGTCATGACAGTTAAGACGGCTGCTTAAAACTCAAGCACAACAAGAGATGCAGAAAGTGCTAAAATTAGAGATCAATTAAAATTGCAGCTCTTGCACAGGAGGTCTGGGGGTTTACACTTGATCCTAGAACAACTGCAGATTCAGTTCAATAACTTCGAGCCATACTTGGGACCCATGGAAATACAAGCTACCTAAACAAGCTTCAAAGTCTCTGAGTGCGAAGAGAGTGGGCGGGCTGTGTTACTCGTTGAACAGTCAATGAGTGTCAGAGGGAACCTCAGTCATGGAAATTGACCTGCAAGGGTTACTTAAAGATTTACTCGAACCATAACAGATTTTGCATTGAATCACTGAAATGTCATGCCACTAAAACAAACTACAGTAAATATAGCATGAAAGATTCAATTAAATGCTTTTGAGAAAGAAGCCCTCACATCTCCACGACTTCTGTGCTGTGCCACCATTGCAAATACTGAGACACACCAAAGACAGCTAATATTTTCCAAAATCTAAAAGCATACTCGTAACAAAAGAGTCGTAACAATAGTCACACCCACAGATTACCAGTTCTTTATAAAAGCTATAATCTGCCCACATTAATTGGCTAAGACAATAAATTTGCTGACAACTACTTTTAAGGCTTTATTCCAAAATTTCAGCTCAGCAGCAATGACAGCCTTGAGTGCTGTACCTGTAGAAATAAGAGCAGCCTCTGACACTGTTGTGGCAGAAGTGCTCTTGGGTCTTTTCCGAACCGTAGTCCTCTCCTGGGTCCGACCAGAGCAGGTCACACATGGGCCCAAACGCCGGCGGTTCCTTAAACCGGTCCAGCTACACACAGCAGAATCACCATTCAGATTTTCAGCACATTAAACAGAGGGTAGCCAATTTAAACTGACTCATGCATTAGTCTATAGTTAAAGGAGTACTCCAACATTTTGGGCAATATACCTTTTTCCCAACTTAACCCGACTGAGACAAGATGATGATACCATTTGCACCTCTGTACTTCCACTGGTTCGGTTCCTCTGGGTAGCATTTTCTGTTAGCTTAGCATAAAGACTTGAAGTCTATAGGAGTCATTACTCTAGTTCTGTCAAAGTGAAAGTGAACCTTACAGCAAACCTGTTTTCCTTACACAGTGTATCATGTGTATTTGAAATACGTGTCTTGCAATGTTTTTTTAGGAGAAGTTAAATGATAGGACCTATAATCGCTGAACACATGTATCCCTCCGTCTCTGTTCAGCGGTTATTGTTCCTACCATTTAGTCTCCGAAAACAAGTCTCATTTTTAGGAACATTTCCAGGATGTGTATTTGAAATACAAAATACATTGTGTAAATAAAACAGCTTCGGAGTTGCTGTAAGGTTTATTCTTTCACTTTGATGGAGGTAGGCTAATAACTCCTGTAGACTTCAAGTCTTTATGCTAAGCTAACAAGAAAGGCTACCCCTAGGAACCAAACCAGTGGACGTACAGAGGTGAAAATGATGTCAAACATCTTGTCTCAGTCTGGGTAAGTCAGAAAAAGGGCATTTTGCCCAAAACATTGGAGTATTCCTTTAAATTAACAGACTGTTATTTATTTCTGCATTAAAACAGAACTCGGCTAAGCTTAAATCTGGGATTAGAGTTGCAATTTGACCTGTCTTAGTCCAGGTTTTACTCGTCCTAAGCGAACCAGATCAGCGGCAAGAGTTAGAGCTTTACCTTCCGTATGTCATCCAGGCAAGTGATTTCTGGACTGAGACCTCCATGCACACAGAGGAACTGCTGGTTGAGGAGTGCAGCCAGGGGCAAGCAGTCAAATGCCTCCATACAGGCATCATATACACGCTCCGAGTACTTTATTTTACCTTTAGGACACACACACACACACGCACACACACAGAAGTCTGGTAAAGTAACAAGTCTACTGCCACAGAACATTTTAAATACACATTGTTGCACCTACCGCTCCCACACAGACCCAACTGATAAAATGAGATAAGAAGTTTGCCAATGGCAAGGACTTGCCAAGCTAAATCATAACAACAAAAAGGGGATTTAAGGTTACACTCAAAGAACTTACACTCCTGTTTGAAGGTGAAGTACTCTGTGAGATGTCGGCACTCGTGGTTGCCTCTGAGGAGGAAGAGAGTGTTGGGGTGGTTGATCTTCAGAGTCCACAGGTACAGTACACACTGCGGGGAGATACGCGACACAGAAGGTGACCTTCACAGTCCTAGAGTGAGTCCTTACATGAAAACCCAGAGGCTGCGGTCGCACTCATCTGTCAGTGCATGTACAGAAACTGGACAGCGAGTCCCGCCTATCCGTCCTTTTTGCTTTTGAATTCCTCACAACGAGATGGATGGCAACAGGAAAAAAACTTATGGCTGCTGGCTAAAGGGATAATGACATCTGTCAATTCCACAACGTTCAGTCTCTTTGTACATTTCTGCCAATCAAACTGACAAACCCAACAGGGATTGGCACATCATCATCAAATAGACATGCCTCATTGATTTTTTATTTTTTTTTAACGGATGTTGACGACACATCAGTGTGGCCACAGCCTTACGGGGACACTTCATTGAAACATGTTTGCTGATTGCTATGAAAAATTTAGACCACCACTTAGAATTATTTTATAGAAACTGACTAAACTAAAGGAAAATTGAGTTTTGTGTAACATTCAGAGCTGGGCAACATCGTTAAATGGTTTGAACGGGTCATCTGTGTTTCTGAAGATAAGTTAATTCTAAATTAATAATAGTTCAGTAGAGCATCCTGATATTCCAAAATGTAGCTGCAGGATTATGGAATATCCTGAGCGAGCAGCCTTCCCTAACCCTGACAAGCGCTTCATAAGTGGATAATATGGTTCCGTGTGGTCGTGTTGCTGCTGTGAATAAATCACAGCCAAGATATCCACTAACTCTAACACGGAAACATGACAGCAGCCAATAAAAATGTCATGCCAACCATAGCTAGACAAAGTTAGACTCACTTCCAGAAAACACACTGGCAGATTCAGTACCCTCAGCTCCCTCAGATTGTTTTGGAAATGGGACACAGACAGAGCCTTGAGGCAACGTCCAAGGCTTTTGTGTGCATGTACACTTGCGCACACACCCGTGCATTTGTGTGTGCGTATGTGTGTGCGAGGTGGTTAGTGGAGTCAGTGTAGCAGTTAGGAGGGTGAGAGACAGACACAGATTTGTATGTTAGTGTGCCTTTCATTTCCTACTACCTTCTATTTAAAGATGCTTTCTTAAGCCATGCGACCCAAGACCAAGGCCCCAGCTCCAAATGTCAGATGAAATGGCAGATACGGAAACACAAACACACACATGTAAACGACACCTACCTCAATGCTGAAGTATCCTCGATCTACATAGTCTCCGAGGAACAAGTATCGGGTACTGCTGGGAGACCCGCCCACCTCAAAGAGCTTCATCAGGTCAAAGAACTGGCCATGGACATCTCCACACACTAGAGACACATGCACGGGTTATTTTCTCAAAATTTGATCCTAGAAGTACATTTCATGGGTGACAGTTTGAACAATTTTAAGGAATGACAGAGAAAAAACAGGGTGGAGAAGCAGAGAAAGGGAGAAAAACAGATTGATAAAAGTAGTGAAACAATAAGGCAGACAGACAGTGCAGAAAGAGACCAAAATAGAACGTGGGGTTGAGGGTGGAGGGTTGAATACCTAAGCTAAGCCACATGTCAGGGAGGGCAGCTATAGAAATAGATTGCTACATCTGAGACAGGGTAGATCAGTGAAATTGGCCGAGTTTCCATAAAGCACTGCTGATCACCTTTGTCCTTCCTACTGAAGCTGAAGTGATCTCCATGCTGGACGCAGCTAAGGGAAATTCATTCCTAATACGATGTGGTTACACGTCAGATGTCATGTTTACCTGTGATGGGGGCCTCCACTTCCAGCATGCACTTCTCCTGGCGGAGGATGCTGGCGCCCTCATTGATGATTCGCAGGGCGGCCTCCTCTTCCAGCCGGCCCTCCTTCACCAGATGGGCCTTTAACAGCTCCACACTGGGCCTCCCATCGACATACAGGTCTCTGACCGACAGGCGTGTACCAGGAGGATATGGCACCGCTGCCACACACACACACACACACACACACAGGAGAGAAAGAGATAGATAAGTGTTAGGTCCACACCAACTTCAACACCTTCATGCACACTAGACACACTGGTACATTAACAGATTGTCAGCCCAATTTTCACTTGACATTTATTTATAGCACCGGTCAAAACTGGGCATCATCAGAGCTCAGTTTTCTCTGCATGCATGAAAACATTGTGGAATCTTGCTTAGTGATTGAGGTCAGGTTTGTACTTGTGCTGTGATGGTACTGAATATCTATTATCATGAGAACAAAGTAACAGAGTACTGTGAGGTTGATTACCACTAGAGAGAGTACTGGAGAAAAAATAATCCAATCGATCAAGCTGAATTGAACTTGAATTGTACCACAGCAGTGAGGACTGTGCTGAGCATTATTGAAGCGGCAAGTGAGGCGCCAAATTGTATCTGCCCAAAAGAGCCAGCCCCGGGCTGTAGCAAAGTGCGCGGAACAATCATGTCTTTGGCAGGGGAATCCCTGCACAGGGATAAGTGAAACTAACAACATGCTGGCTCTTTCTGGAGTATTTCGCTGGAAAAGATATGACTCACCTTGCTAAAATGTTGACGTGGTGTTAAAACAACACATGGGCAGTCGAGTCCTATGATGTATCCTAAAGAAATACTTCAACATTTTGGGCAAAATACCCTTTTTCTGACTTACCCAGACAGAGGCAAGATGTTTGATACCATTGTCCACTAGTTCAGTTCCTATGGATAGCATTTTGTGTTAGCTTAGCTTAAAGACTTTAAGTCTATAGGAGTCATTAGCCTAACTCCAGTGACAAAAAACAAAAAAAAAACCTGACAGCAACTCCGAAGCTGTCTTATTTTGTGTCATGTGTATTTGAAATACATGTCTTAGAATTGTTGTTTTAATTATACAATCTGACTTCTCCTAAAACAGCTTTTGTTTTTAAAAAATAAAAATAAAAATCCAACATGTGTATTTCATTATCGTGTAACACACATTTTATATTGTGTAAATAAGACAGCTTTGGAGTTGCTGTAAGGTTTATTTTTTCACTTTGAGGGAACTAGGCTAATGACTCCTGTAGACTTCAAGTCTTTATGCTAAGTTAACATGAAATGCTACTCACAGGAACCAAACCAGTAGATGTATAGAGGTGAAAATAGTATCCAACATCTTGTCTCAGCCTGGGCGTCGGAAAAAGAGTATTTTCCCCAGAACATTGGGAGAATTTCTTTAATATATGAGTGTTACAATCAATACCATTGACTTGCGGCTTAGCCCTAAAACATGATATGTGCAATTGGAAACCCTTGTCTTGCATTTGGATATCATGATCATCATTAAACCCTCATTTCATCTTGAGAGAACAAATGAGGGGGAGTGCTCATTTACACTGGTGTCAAGTGATCAAAATGGGTAAAAATACAGTGAAGATACATGATATCACAGATGAATAAACAGAGAATAAGCAACAATGTAATAAAGAAGAACAAAAATATAAAATGGAGGGAATCAGAGGCTAATATTCATATGGTGGTCAGTATTAGAATTTCTCTGACTGCAGATGTGTTGTAGAAAAATGTATTTACTTGTAGTCAAGTAGGTATAAAGATTTTCCATTATGTGTAATTGTGCCTTAGCTGGTTGTCAGTAAAATTAAGAATAGTTTAATTTCACTGCTAAACATTTACAGTACTGCGATATTCAGAACATACAAGTATAGCCACTTCGGCCACTAATCTATATATTGATAGCTTATTGACAGCTTGTTATTTTTAAGGGCCCAAGCGCAACAGGTGCTGGGACCCTGTTGTTTTTGTTAGAATTCTTCTTCTGCCTTAAAATAATCTGAAGCACAGACACTTCACAGTCCTAGAGCAATTAAATTGGGCGGGCAGGTTTCAAATCTGCCGTATTACTCAGGCAAACAAACGCCAGCCAGCAGCGTTGAAGCACTATATGAAGCAACTTGGCAAATAAATTGCAGATTCAACAGCTCAAGATGAACACATTGCACATGCCAGTTTTATTTCTGCCTCAATGGTTATGCAAAACCTATTTTCTCTATTTCTCCCGCAAAGTTGATCCAATCTCAACAAAATTTTCCACACAGCATACATGGGCTTCCAAGATTACAGATACAACTCAGGAACTTTGAAAATTGAAACACATTTGCTGTGGCAAATGAAGCTGGCAGTGTAGATGTGCAAACAGGAAGTGAGGCTATAATTTATACATGGTTGATCTTAGAGCAACCAAACCTCAGACAGATATTTAGGATGGACCCCAAAGTATGACAAACCCACGGAAGATTCCATGCCTAAAAAACAAAACAAAAAACAAAACAAAAAAAAAGTCTACACATACAGGTTTTGAATTCAGCCCTGACAGGTTTCCGACATTCTGCATTTGAAATGCAAAACCTCTATTCTTTACTATTTTCTTGCACAGTTTCAAAACTTTCTTGTAAAGCATGTACAGACATCCGACATTAAAAGGTAATAACCAGAATTCTGAAAAGACAAACGTTTTGTGAACAAATGAAGTTTACAATCATTATGAAGATTCTATTCCATTTAGGTCTCTCAGAGCCAGGGTCCTGCTATTGTTCATGCTGGCTCACTGAAAAGACTCTGCTACACTTAAATGGAATAGAACCTTAATTAATGTCATTAGTAACACCTGTGTTTACCTGATATTTCTCATCAAAATAGCTGCTGTGAAAAGGCCTATTAAGGTCTTGGGTGTTTGGGAACATGACAATTTCCCAAAGAGTTCCAATGACAGGTGGATAAGACAATCAGAGGTATGTACCAAACCATGATACAGCATCAATTTTTTTTTTCTTTTCCTTCAACATTGCCTTTTTCTCCAAATTGGAAGTACAACATATTTCACCAGCCACATTCGTATCACAGAGTTTTCATTCTCGTAACCACTTGGCTGCAGGACACAAAAGAGTCTGATGGCAAAGACTTACAAAGAGGAAGTGTAATTTCTTCACACCCAAATGTATGCATGACCAAACTTTATCTAAATACTTGCAAAGACCGAAAAGTGTCAGACCACATGTGGTTGCATTCTGTTGGTTTACCATGAAGCCCAAAATTGTCAACGTTTTCCTGCAGTTGCAGGACCTTCACAAACATGTTCTGTCTTAGAGATGTGTTTCCATGAGCTGGGTAGGCCTATATATTAAATCACTGCATAGCATAATGTATTAATATGTGACAATAACTAGGCTACACAGTATATCAGTATAGGATGTCTATCGCCAAATGCTACATACTGTAGTGATTTAGCAATTGACTGTTACACAACCCTGAACCAAAACCCATTTTTAGAATAGAATATACATTTCAAAACCAAATGCATGTTGATTTTGGAGTCTGTGGCACTGAACTATTATTAAACCTCAAATAAACCCTAGTTTAATAGTCAATCTCTTACAACAAACTGAACTAGAATTTATATTTTAGTAATAAGAGTCTATCTTTACTTCAAAAGCACTTTTCTGCTATATATGAAAGACAGCAGGTAGCATTTCTGATTCATACTGACGCTGACTTAGGCTAATGGATTTTCATATTTATGCAATCACTTCAGTGGAAGACATTCCACACAAAGACCACGAAGGCATGTCAAGGCTAGAAATGAAGACAAAAGGTAGCAGTCTGGCAGTACAAACCAGTTCCTGGAGGAAATGCCAAACAGCTTAACTCCAAAAAACGCAGTCGCGTCTCAAGGGATTTGGTAGATCAATATAAGAAAGTTGTGCTGTTTGAAGCTATTTGTTAAAGAAATGTTGAAATCTGTAAATCAGAGATATGGTTAACAGGCTATGGTTGCACTGCAGTGACATGGCTCAAAAGAGAGGCAGATGGAGAAAAGACACAAAAAGGGATGAGAGGAAAATACTAATGGGGTTAATTGTAGAAAGACCAGTAATAGAAAACAAAAAAGCCACTTAGAATGGCAAATGAATCAGCTGTTTCATACCGCTCATACCTCCTTTTATCACCAATTCAACTGGGGCTGCACCGGTCTCACAATCTTATCCCCTGTCACACCCATACCCACACACTTACGCACACACACAATTCCCTCTGCTCTCTACCTCCATATTCACAGACAAAAAATATTTCAGAAGGCACGTTGGCGGCGTCCATATACACTCTCCTGGCCCAGTGATCTAGTTAGTGTACAACTCTGAAAGCAAACCAGGTCGCACACATTCAGCCAATCATGTCAGTGCCCCTGAACTGGTTCATCCACAGCTCGGCGTGTCACCAATTGGGTCCCTTTTGAGGGGACAAGATAATCTACCATTCAGGAGCGGATACCTTCCTGCTCAAAAAAGGTCAAACAAAATCCTGGTCATTAAAATGATTTGTTACTGATCACTCATGGCTGAGCAGTTAGACTAAAGTAATAAATAAATTAAGAAAGAAAGTGAGGAGATGTTCCTGTTCCAGTGGCTGGGG
>OMLF01056602.1:0-16918 GCA_900302615.1 Holocentrus rufus | reverse complement strand
AGTTCTGGTAGTATTAGGAGTCTTGGACATTCAGAGTAATTTAAAACTTGTTTTGATTTTTAATTTCTGCTTATCGACAGCAAATAGGCTACACAGACCTACCATGCAGGATATGACTTATGGCCTTTTCTAAATAGATCTATCCTTTCATCTACCCTTTAATTCGGCATACATACAATAAGCTACACCAAACAACAATTTAATAAATTTTCACTTTGGTTTATGTTGGTTCATAGGTTGATAGGCCTATTCCAGAATAATGGGCGGTGCAGAGCGAGTCACTGAATCCATCAAATCCATCAAACAAAGGCTTCTTGTGGAGTATGGGGCTTAATGGGATGAAACCCACAGTGAAAACCTAAACATTCTGTTTGGAGTTACCAAGAATCACTATAAAAGCCCTCATCATCTCAACATGACATGAATGTCTGAACATGGTGACAGTTCAGGACCCAACAGAATGACTGTAGTACCACCATGTGGCCACTGATCTACAGTGCCTGTATGATGCAAGGCATGCAGAAATAGGACTGTTGGGATCCTACTCATATCCGTCACAGAAATATTTTTATTTTTAGGCTTAAAACAACAACAACAATAATAACACTATTCTTATAAACAAAGCACCTTACAAGGCAGAACATGAAAACAAGGCAAAATCATGAGACCAGGTGAGAGGATAAATTCCCTGATAAATTCTGAAACACTGTAGATAACTTTAATTTTTTCATCTGTAAGACTTTGTTTTCAAAACTGCTATAAATTTACAAAAGAAATCATTTTATATAGATTTTTCACAGATTATGCCCAGTTTTGTCATGTTATGCTACTTGTAACCTAAAAGCAATTTTTAAGTATTATCTCTCACTTTAAAATGATAACCAAAAACAGACAAGTTTGATAGTTATAGATATTAATATAGAATTAAGTGAATAATGCATGACTATTCAAAATCACTGTATATTAAGCTCTATCGTATTGTTTCCTCTATCCACTGTGTTTAATAAAAGCTGAGAACCACCAAAAACTGAATAACAGTTGTTAACAATTGTGTAGACTCAAGAAGAGTTTGTAAAATAGGTTCAGATCACTTGGGCTATATGAACAGCAACACCAGTGACATGAACATTATTGAGACAACAGGAAACCAATGCCAGCCATTATGATCAGAAATTATTTTGAACTTGCATGCTTCATTTTAAGATGACTCACCTCATTCTCATGTCAAACATTATGGTTTTAGGTTACTGTTAACAGTCACAGAAAGGTCAGAATTGATTTGGCCAAAGATATTCCATGTACTCTCCTCCTTCTGCTTGGATATCAGTGCAAAATGACGAAAAATGAAAAGCTGGTCTCCCCTGGTCAGTTTAAAATGATTATGAAAGATCTAGAGGTAAATTCACAATGTACTCCATTCTTCTTAGCCAAGATTTATTTTGTGTTGGCTCCTGAGGCTGATCAACTATTTGTCTGCTGCCTTTTGCCTAATTCTTTGCTATTTACTGCAGATATCACTCAGCAGTTAGATGTTGTATGATGAATATTGCATTTTTGCACATTGCTGTGCAAGGCTATTAATAGGTGGGACTGCTCTCTTAAATAAGGTGAAAGATAAAGTACAGTATTAAAGTGACAGGTTAGCACTAGCAATCAAATGGTTGGCTCATTTGGCTAATAATCTCTGCCATTCCTTGGACATCACTAACCTTTTGGTTAAGAAATCACAAGAAAGAAGTCTAATTAAAGGTCTACATTATTAGACATGAAATGCACAAATACTGTGCCTTTTTGAGCTGTCTTAACAATATATTGCAAAAAAGAAAAATGTGTTAACAAAAATATCCTAATGTAAGTAGGTGGGTATTTCATTTTTATATAAGTAGGGGTGTATTATTTTATTATTACTGTGGTAGTATTTTATTCTCATATAAGCAGGGGTGTATTTAAAGCATTTTCCTGGTTGTAAATAAAAATGTTGTAAATGTGACAAAAATTGACAAAAACATTGGAGTATCCCAAACCTAAAATAGGGTAATTTGAGTGCTGTACAAACTAAATGAGTTCTTATACTTGAACTATCACTACACTGTTCACCACACTATTACCAATTCCCAAAGGAATCTTTCCTAAACCAACTAAACTGAACTAGACTATTATTTCATAGCTGAGCTTAAGGACTGAATAAAAAAGACACAGAGTAAAGACTGGTATGTAATGTGAATTTATTCAATAATACGCAAAAATAACAGTGCTAAGCTTCAGACTAGCTCATCCACCACCCACTGAGAAATAAATAGTAACACTTAAAAAGGTTTTGATCATCAACAGCAGTTGCTAGGCCTCTTGAGAACCCGGGTTTTGCCAAACGTTTTGCCCATGTATGGAGAACTTTGCAAGGCCGGAGGGTCCCAGTTAGATCTAGGTCTGTCCCCCCAGACCCTGCTTCATTCAAACCATCATCACATGGCATCTCCCCATCCAAGACAGCTGCTGTATTTAAGTGCTCGTCTCCCAAATCATTAGACCCACTGAAGCAACAGCATCTCACGGAAAGAAAGACATGGTATGTGTTCAAATGATTTCCTTATGATTTGAATGGCTTCTGCAGGTTATTCTGGCTTGTGTTTACAGAAATGATGGCTAACATTCCACTATCTTCAGTTTACAATTTATCACTTAGACTAAGACGAGAGACAATGGTCTTTTTCTTTTTTAATGGTCCCTTGACCTAGGCTAGCAGAAAGACAAAGAAGAAGGAAGGAGGTGCCAAGAGGGCTCAAAGAGCCTCCTCCAATGTTTTCTCCATGTTTGAACAAACCCAGATCCAGGAGTTCAAAGAGGTAAAAAGATGTTTGCAATGTCATATTTATGACAGGTTCATTTAACTATTTCTCGGGTTGTAGTGACATGCCTGGTCCTTCTTGTCAGGCTTTCACACTTATTGACCAAAACCGGGATGGATTCATCGATAAAGAAGATCTCAAGGACACATACGCATCCTTGGGTTTGTAGTTGTGATTATAACTAGACACATTACAGAGCTATTACCTATACCTACTGTATGTATTTTATAACAATGGATGGATCTATATGTACATTTTTTTCAGGTAAGCTTAATGTGAAGGACAATGAACTTGAAGACATGCTCAAAGAGGCCACTGGCCCTATCAACTTCACCATGTTCCTCAATCTGTTTGGAGAAAAGCTCCATGGTCTGTAATGATTTGTCTGAATACTGAAGAAATTAACTACATGAGCATGACTTAAAATGTGTTACCAAACAAAATGCCCTGTCTTTGCTTTGTGTATGCAGGCACAGATCCTGAAGAAACTATTTTAAATGCTTTCAAAATGTTTGATCCTGATGGAAAAGGCCACATTCACAAAGATGAGTAAGTTGCCTGTTGTTTGATCCATTCTGTCATGACGTATACTGGAAAAGGTATATTTTGCCGTATGAGCAAATAAGCACTTCTGCACTATTTTCCCAGATTACAGAAATTACTGATGACACAAGCAGACAAGTTCTCATCTGAGGAGGTAAACATTAAATAACTATATTGATCAATGTGTTTTGTATTCTTCTACACTGAAATATTTTTTCCTGTGTGCAGTAAAACAACTCCTTGCTAATGTTAATCTCTCTAAATTTCAGGTCAAGCAGATGTTCCAGTCATCCAATATTGATGGAACAGGCAACTTGGATTACAAGTCTCTGTGTTACATTATCACACATGGGGAGGAACAGGAAGAATAATCATAAAAATTATTATGCATGAGTCTTTGTAAAATCTAACTGCTGAAGTTGGCATGTTGCACAGTGGGTACCAATTGCTTTGTCCCTTCTGGTGGAGAAAGACTGAACTTCAGTGCTGTCTTTCTCTGGCTTGAAACAATAAAACAGATAATTTGACTTGGCATTTGTTCATTTTCTATGTTAAGATATTTTACCCATAAAAATATTCTCCATACAGTGTTTTCCAAAAAGATTAACATTAGTAATAAAAACTACAGAAATTCTACAGTATACAGTATATTCCATAAATAAGAATGTATCAACACCCCTGAAATGCATTATAAATTGAATTGTTCTGAAGAAAAACATAAGCACAAACACTATTTCGTTTCTTAGACAAAGTCATCTATAGTGCAATATTCTTTGGTACCAGTAGTGAGTTGACTTGATGACAGTGTGCACTATCTGAGGAGTTAACAATCATGTCCGGTCACCTTTCTCCTGCTGAGGTCACAGGCAGGCTGATGCCTGGGCCTCTGTAAGAACGTAGAAGGCTAAAGAGTATCCAGGGAGTTGTACATGTTCTTCAGGTGGCAGACGAGTTCCTTTAAGCTCAGGTAGAGTTTTGTCATCCACCATCTTCAAAACTTCTCCATTGAGTCTCACAGACCTGCATAATACAATACAATGTCAACTATCATAGTCATTATTAGTATACAGTACTAAAGCATATACAACCATAACCTCACATTAAAGGAATACTCCAGTGTTTTGGGCAAAATACCCTTTTTCCGACTTACCCAGAGTGAGACAAGATGTTCGATAACATTTTCACCTCTGTTCGTCCACTGGTTCAGTTCCAATGGGTAGCATTTCATTTTAGCCTAGCATGAAGACTTGACGTCTACAGGAGTCATTTGCTGAGCTCTGTCAAAGTGAAAAAATAAACCTTACAGCAACTCCAAAGTTGTCACAATGTATCATGCGTATTTGAAATAGCAGAAATGCCAGGACCCTGGCAGAGAAGTTACATAACTGCTGAACACATATATCCTTATGTATTCATCTGTCTGTGTTCAGCGGTTATAGTTCCTACTATCTAACTTCTCATAAAATGAAACTTGTTTTAATTTCAAGATGTGTATTTCAAATACATATGATACATTAAATTAAAGTAAATAAGACAGCTTCGGAGTTGCTGTAAGGTTTATTTTTTCACTTTCACAGAGCTAGGCTAAAGACTCCTGTAGACTTCAAGTCTTTATACTAAGCTAACACGAAATGCTACCCATAGAAGTTGAAAATGGCATCAAACATCTTGTCTCAGTCTGGATAAGTGGGGAAAGGGGTGTTTTGCCCAAAATGGAGCATTCCTTTAAGTGACACAAGTAGTTCAAAGAAGATGGGATTTTGTTGAAGGTGCTTTTTGGTTTGGGGCTTTGCTCTCAAGGAAAAAGGGAGTTCAAGACACTTGTAAGGAATTTAACAACACAGGATATGATGTCACTCTCCCTTGTACCATAATCTAAGGTGAGCCTTCATGTAGTAACCCCACTTTGTAACAGCATGCTGGACGACCATACTAAATGAGTATAACAGAAAATATCAGGCTGTTGTCAGAACTACAAAATCATAAGAAAGGCGGCAACATTCACCAGCTACCTAGTCTTAACTTTCAGGGCGAGTGAGTAGGTAATTCACTGGGGTTTTCAAGTGGGCACTTTCCTTGCCAATGTTTTGCTGAATTAGATCCATGACACCTCAAAAAGGCTCAACAGCGTAATCCAGCATCCCAGAAACATAAAAAATGACATTCAATAAAGCCTTTGGTTTTGCATTGAATGTGACTGAATTTTTCACATACAATAAGGATTGAGAAAATTATATTAGTAGACTAAAGGCTATATTTAAAAGGAGTGTAACATCCCAGTCACAGCCAAAATTAGTTTCCAGGAATCATGTTGTTGCCAATGAAAAAAATTTCAGAACCTGTGAAACTAACTACATGGCATGGCACACCTCTGTTTGGCATGCATGTGAACTTCGCAAGATTTAACCATCATAGGGAAACAAAATTGTACATCCACTGTTACGTTTTTTTTTTCAGTAGTAATTCCCTCAATCCTGATGCAAAAATCTTGATGCACTGCTGCTCTCGTCACTATGACCATGTCACGTGACGAGAAACAAAGAAAAGAAAAGAGAAAAAATAATTTACAACAGGGAGTTATGCCAAAGACATTTTTTGACATTGACATATCATGTGTTCCATGCCAAATGATAGTATTTTTGAATACCCTTGATCGATCAATCGATCGATCAATAGATAGCGATAGCGACTGTGCCATAAGCCTAGAAATAAAAACAAGTAATTCTAGCCTCGAGCTGCAAGACATTTGTCATTTTTTTTTTTTGAATAAAATGATCCGATCCATTACTCAGAACCACGAGTTTTGTAATGTGTTTCACCCATAGGTGACAGGTACCTGGAGTAGAGCCCCGCTTCCCCTGGCAGGTCAGACTGAAGGACAAAAGCCTGCACTGTGTTGGTGGAGACGTGGGCAGGCAGAGAGATTCTGGCTGGACTCTTATTCATGTTCATGGCAATCAAAGTGACTGCTCCATATTTGTAGTATGTGCTAGAAAATACAACGATGAGAGAGATTACTACGATGTCATAGACAGTAAAATGTGTTACAAATTATAATCTTTAACAGGAGTACCTGTTCTTGTTAGTGCAGTGCAGATACACCCTCACTCTTTTTCTCTGGGCTGAGCTGGAAAATCCTTGAATTTTCAAAACCTCTGGTCCAACAAGTCTCTTGTATAGTACAGATAACCAGTAGTCCTAGCAAAGAAATAGATAACAAGTTTGTGATCATATGTGCCAATGGGAAAAAATACATGAGCAAAAACTGATTTAATAACAAGGGAGAGAAACAAAATAGGAATTTTCTGAGACTGGAGGTACAGCTAGTGTCAGACTGCTTGTGTGTAAAGAGGAGCTTACAGGAAGAGGATCCAGGTTGTCGTCGACCAGGTGGTAAGTCCCAGAACCAATCAAAACCTGCCTGATGACCACGTTTAAGCCCAGTTTGGCACCAAGTCCTAATTTATCCAGCCACCTGTGTTCAGGAGATATTCAGAAAATTTAAACATAATACAAAATGTTTTAGTACATCTATGGTGTACATCAGGGATATGGTGCATATGGTGTATATAGTGTATATAAGGGAAGACTGTTGAGTTCAGATGCTGACTGGATTCTCTTTAGTCAGTCAATAAACAAATGCACCCATTAAAGAGAGCCAAGTCTATGTTTTACTTATGTCTAACCACAGAAAACTTGAATAATTCAAGTAAATTCTGGAAACCTATAAAATCTTAATCTAACTAGAATTCAAATAGACTAATGCTCTGGTATAATCAAAGATTCTGGCACTGTTAAAGAGTTTGTGTCTACATATGCCCTTGAAACTACATCAGTGATTGTAAATGTGTATGTGGAGCAGCTCAGCTATTCTAATCTGGGTAAATAAAGGTTACGCAAAATAAAAATAAAGAATGTTTTAAATCACTCTTTTGTTTTCCCATGACTCATACACTAATCTTTTTTCATTCCAAGATGTATATTTCAAATACACAGGATACATTGTGTAAATAAGACAGTTTTAGAGTTACTTTAAGGGCTAGGCTATTGACTCCTATAGACTTCAAGTCTTTATGCTAAGCTAACATGAAATGCTACCCATAGGAACTGAACCAGTGGACGTACAGAGGTGAAAATGGTATAGAACATCTTGTCTGAGTCTGGGCAAGTCGGAAAAAGGGTATTTTGCCCAAAATGTTGGAGTATTCCTTTAAATTCTGTCATGAGATTAGAGTCGAGAGAACCAGCTACATAATCCCAAAAAGCTGAAGCTCTTTTCCATAACTCCTGCAATGTTGCAGCTATGAGACAAGGCTTGTGCTAACCAGGAATAACAAAGGATTAATACATAGACGGTATATATTATATGCATTCTGAAAATGTTGGCTAAACTTTACACAGATAATATGATGTTCAATCATGAAATACTTGCATAAACTCACATGAATCCTGCTACGAATGTGTCAGACAGTCCTACAGCTCCACCTCCATAGGCAGAACTTGTCTCGCCCAGCCACACTTTCTTTCCAGGAGACCCAAGCTCAACTGTCTAAAAACAAGGACAAAAACAAAGGTCCACTTCCATACTACATTGTCATACTGTACATCAGGCAATAAGATGTTGCTTTATTCGCACAGACCCTACAATCTATTACCTCCAGGACTTCATTGGTCTTTAGTGCTAGAGTGTCCAGAAGCTCAGGATCAAGAAAATCCTCTAAGGATGTGTCTCTTCCATTGACATAGTAACTAAAAAATGGGACACAGTAATAAACTCAGGCTCCATGAAGATTACAGAGTAAGTTCAAACAAATATTCAAACAATAACAGCATTATAATGTATCTGAACTTAATGAAATGTACTATGTTACGGTCAACTATTGAGGATGTTCTTGATTGAAATGGCACAGTGACATAACCTCATTGCAACGCTCCTGAACTAATGTCTGTTTTACATGCAGTCACTTAACTCACAAGAGCCAGGCTTTGTAACGTTCTTGCCTGTGGTCAAAGAATAAGTCAACTTACTGGTGCCAGGTACATGCATCAATTGCTTCGGATCCACTCTCCAAAAACCTATAGCAAGGAAATATGGTTGCTCAGGAAATTCACTATACTTGGTTGTGAGGGGAATAAACTTTATCTGGTAGCTTCTCTCTCAAGAGGAAAAGAAGTTTTTGTCATCCAGTCTAAAAAAAGGGGATAATATTAACATTTCGGTAGCACAATTATGTGGAACTGCTGCTGCACGGGTAGAATTAGCCTGTTGTTGATGAAATGAACCGGGCATACCAGCCAAGCAAATGACTCTTGATAAAATCAACTAAGGTATGCAGGTCACATGTGATAATTCAGTTACGGACTCACCACTTCATTCAGCTCAAATTCTTTCAAGTGTTCTACTCAGCAGATCCTTGGAAATTGTTTTCAAGTTGTACCATATACCATGACAGTACTGTTTCTATAGGTTTAGCAACTTGTGTATATAAACAAATTAAGCAAAACTGAGGTATTAGGCTCAAGTTCCTTTTACATGGAAATGAGCCATATGAAAACCGCTTTTATTGAGAAGTGAAAAGTACATCTCTCACCCCTCCAGTAGGTCTCGTCTGTGGTCCCGTGGCTGGCTGACATCCGGTCCATATAGGCCAGCGTTCTGGTAAAATTTAGATTCTCTCATCATCTCTCGGAGATTGACAAAATCCAAGCCAAGCTGGTACCCATCGACTCGGATGCCTGCCTTTTTCTCATAGCTGTTTGGTTCTGGCAAGAAACATTCACTGTTAACCTCACATTTATGAACGTCATGATATACTTTCTGGAGTTTGGCTTCCCTAAGACCTGTTCCGCAGCAATAAAAGGGAACTATTGTTCACAATACAAACAGTTGCACAAGCTGATAAAATTGATTTCCGGACTGCACAAAAGGGTACACTGAATGTCTTAAACCACTAGAAAACAAGGAAGTGAAACTAAAGTCTGAGATATGTGAACATTTTCAAGCTGAACTGTAACAACCTGAATACTGTACAAAAAATGTCTAATACGAATGAGTACACATGTAGGCTGAGGAAATATTTTGAGGTTTGATCCAAAATGAGATACCCACCACTTAAAAAAATAAAAAACTGTAACTCACTCCTCTATATAGGCTGCTTGCACAACAGTTAAGCATATTATAGGTTAGTCTTGAACTTACAAGTCATCTTACAAGACATTTGTTTATGAAACAGTTAATCTTTGAGGACAGAATCATTTTATGCTTTTCAAACATTTCCAGATGAAGCAATAATGGTAGCAATAATGTTTACAAAATGGATATAAAGTGTTTTGGAATTAAATCCTTAACATGCACATTAATTCAAATGTTCTTTCGACTGACAGCAAGTTATAGACTTCAAGAAAATAAGAAGTCTACCATTTCCCAGTTCCCAGGACATCCTGTATTGTTTGGCTTCGCAGTACTGCATCAGGGTCCTGGCAT
This sequence comes from Holocentrus rufus, assembly GCA_900302615.1. Taxonomy (NCBI): domain Eukaryota; kingdom Metazoa; phylum Chordata; class Actinopteri; order Holocentriformes; family Holocentridae; genus Holocentrus; species Holocentrus rufus. The sequence goes on along the minus strand of OMLF01056602.1, from coordinate 7,045 downwards.
TTCTGCTGTCCCAGGCATTGTCAGCTGTCCTGAGTAGAGCATTTAGACCAAAGATCAGGTCCATCCCAGAGCAATTGGCAAAGGAGTGCAGCAGATCCACAGTATACTCTGCCAAAGGAAGATTGAACAGTCATCATACCTGTCATATATGTAGCTATGCCCATTTATGGATTACTGCAGACAGAACTGCACAATCTGTCACGTTTTAAAGGAACACTCCAGCGTTTTGGGTAAAATACCCTTTTTCCGACTTACCAGACTGAGACTATATGTTTAATACCATTTTCACCTCTGTACGTCCACTGGTCTGGTCTACAGGAGTCATTCGCTTAGCTCCATCAAAGTGAAAAAAAACAACAACAAAAACAAACTTACAGCCACTCATAGCCACAGGCTGTCTTATTTATACAGTGTATCATGTGTACTACGAAGTAATGAAATACAATAAAAATAAAAAATGTAGACAAAAATGAGAGTCACACATGTTCAGCGGTTATAGTTCCTCCCATCTAACTTCTACTAAAACAACTCATTTTATATATTTTTTTAAATTCCAAGATGTGTATTTCAAATACACGATAAACTGTGTAAATAAGACAGCTCTGTGCTTGCTGTAAGGTTTATTTTTTCACTTTGATGGAGTTAGGCTAATGACTCCTGTAGACTTCAAGTCAAGACTTCAAGACTTCAAGGCTAACATGAAATGCTACCCATAGGAACCGAACCAGAGGACGTACAGAGGTGAAAATGGTATCAAACATCTTGTGTCAGTCTGGCTACGTCAGAAAAAGGGTATTTACCCAATATGTTGCTTTCCTTTAAAACTCAGTATGGATGCTACAACTCCCTAGGACAGTCAAGATGGCTGGATGATCATGTAGAAAAAGCCCACTCATCATACCTGTAAACTTGACCCTTCTGTACTTCCTCTGCAGATCCTCTCTTCGTAGGAGAACTTCCTGTTGAGTCCATTCTGTCTTCAGCCTTTCCTCAAGAAATTCAGGCAACACTAGTTTCTCACAGGAGTGTTCTGATGCTGAAAGGACATCAAGCATAAACATGATTAACTCATGATTAACTGTTTTAGTGGGAGCAAAGCATGTTTTAATGAGGTGAAGCAATTTGATGATACAGCAGATGTACTAATTCAAACAGGGGAAATTTACATGATCATTATCATTATTGGAATGACTGTGGCCCCAGCTGTATCAATAATAATGTGACCTCACCTGTAGTGAAATCAGAGTTGTGCTGATGATACTCATGTTGCTGTATGAATGGCTTTTGAGGGGTGAAGATCATGAAGTCTTGTCTGGTCCCCCCAAACCTCAAAAATGCTGGTGTTAATGCGTTTGCCAATGTTCTTAGCTTGGGAGACCTACCGAACATAAAAAACATAATTCTAATATTGCAGAGAACATCTCTCTTAGTCAATGTTACGAATAACTTGTGTAATCTTGAGTAGTTAAGTTTAATTTGTGAGAGAAGAGCAACTTTGGTAGCAAGTAAGAAGGAAGAGAGTCAAGACATATTAAAGGAAAACTCCAACATTTTGGACAAAATACCCTTTTTCAGAGACAAGATGTTCGATACCATTTTCACTTCTGTATGTCTACTGGTTTGGTTTCTATGGGTAGCATTTCATGCTAGCTTAGTATAAAGACTTGAAGTCTACAGGAGTCATTTGCCTAGCTCCATCAAAGTAAAAAAATAAATCTTACAGTAACCCTGAAGCTGTCTTATTTACACAATGTATCATTTGTATTCGAATTAAGTCTTGCAATTAAAAAAAAAACAAAAAACAAAAAAAAAGTTAGATGGTAGGAACTACTTCTCCTAAAATTACTGTTTTTTCCAAGACATGTATTTCATTACCATGTAATACACATGATACAAATAAATAAGACAATTTCAGAGTTTCATGTTTTTTTTTCACTTTGATGGAGCTGGGCTCATGACTCCTGTAGTCATTAGCCTAGCTTCGAGCCTCTATGCTAAGCTAACACAAAATGCTCCCCTTAGGAACCGAACCAGTGGACGTACAGAGGTGAAAATGGTATCTAACATTTTTCTCAGTCTGGGTAAGTCAGAAAAATGGTATTTTGCCCAACACATTGGGGTATTCCTTTAATGCTGTCATCAAGCAACAAATCCTAGAGCTACCCAATTGAAAAGTAGTGGGGAATTGTGTGGACACTTAGACCAATAGCCTCTGCAGTGATTTGATGAGAACAGCCAACAATTCCCAGTTTATATCAGTATCATATCCATAATGAAATCTACTTCCAGTACCTTTTCTAAAACCAGTTCTCTTTTTTACATTAACCTCCAACTCAGTGTCTACAATGCAGGCCCATGTCTCTTGATCACATCACAGGTTACAACCTTTGTTCTCATAAGTATGAATTTTGTGGGAGGGATTTTCCCTTTAAATTTCGCAAAAAATACCTTTACAAAACATGTAATCACACTTAGGCAACTGAACCAATCAAGAACAATGGCATCAAATGAGTATGCCAAGGTATGACACGTGCCATAACTTAGCCAATAAGAGTCCAAATTAGATTTTCTTTTCCTCCCCAGTCTAATGAAGAGAAACGATGAGTAACGTCAAGCTGTTTACTTTTACACTTTGTTTTGTTTTCATGTATTCCAATACTCTCTTCGCTTTAATTGTCCTGTGTACACGGTACGCCCGAATAAAAGAGAGTTGCTAATACTCATCGAACCACCCTGTATAAATACAGGCTAAAAGAAACTAAATGAAAAAATACTAGATCCAGCTGTGCTTTCTCTATAGGGCTTTAGGGAGCCGACTCCCTTAGCTCAGATTGCAAATAAACATTTCTCAGCACAAGTCAAGAGGGCGTTTGCTTCTTTCTTTAAAATACCGACAATAAAGTTATGTGGCAGCAGATATACCTACCCCAAAAGGGACATAAACTTCTCTTCTGCCGCCAGACTGGCATCTATGGCCACGGATAAAAAGCGCTGGTCCACAACAGCGAGCACGCCGGAGAAATCCACACTCAATCTAACATCCGTAAAGTCGGTATAATTTCCCCTGAAGTTTCTATCTGCTCCAACGTGAAGCCCGAGAGCCTGAACTAAACCAAAAACTAATACCAGCACGTCCGATTTCATATTCACAGATAACTGAGATACCGACTAGACAGACTGTGAATCGTATCTGTTTCCTACACTGGCAGTGCGGAGGATCGTCAGTGAAGATCGCACTGAACAGCTTCCTCTTGTTTACAGGTGCCGCTGCCTTTGATTCAGTAGGACGCGTTTCATTGGCTGAGCACTGTCGCGTGTTGACGTTGAGAAAAAATGCAATTTTAGAACTAGAAATTGTTATGGGCCTATTAAAAGATGGTTAAATTAATGATTATTGTAATGGATGACATCGCTGTTGCAGAAAAGGCAGGCTTTTAGAGTGATGGAAATTATTAGTTTCCCCTTTATCTTTACTTATTTCTTATGATTTTATCATAGGACTATAGTTTTATTTGTAGCTTGTAAATTTATATAATCTAAAATTGCTGCACATACCTTAGAGGGAAGAGAATGCTAATGTTACATACGAAAATGTAGATATGGCTTCCAAATACATGTCTGGTGATTTTTGGTTTAATCATTGCTCCCCATTATAAAAATAAAAATTAGGCACTCACTGGGCAAGTGCAAATTTTCACACATCCACTGTTCGTTTATTTACCGTAGTCTATTTGGGACAAAGCCACAGCTACTTCAACTTATCCAACGGCTATTTCACAATGAAAGAAGTAATTTTTGGCCAAGTGCCAATGAAGAACATGCCATATTGTTCTGACAGTTTTTACAATCTGAACCATCTAAAGGCTTTGTGCTTTTAAACTCACTATGCTTCCCTTTTTCATCATTATCAACATAAGCCTGTTTGCAGGTCTGTAGGCCTATACCATATATATCTTCATAGCCCTGGCACTTACATGTGGGAATGAGCTGACTGGAGGCTTCACCCAAGCTATTGCCCTCTTTTTAAAATATGACTATTTCCAAACATCCTGTTGAGTTGTTTGGATCATGGGTTTTTGTGTGGATTCTTTGGCTGAAATAGTCTTAAAATGAAAGTGAAAATGTTGCCTATGTGAATGTGGGAATAGAATGCCATGTGTCAGAAGGAACTACAGTGCTGTGAAAAAGTATTTGTCCCCTTCCTGATTTCTTATTATTTTGCATATTTGTCACACTTAAATGTTTCAGATCACACAAATTTAGTATTAGACAAAGATAACCAGAGTAAATACAAAATGCAGTTTTTAAATGATGCTTTTATTTATTAAGGGAAAAAAAGTTCTCCAAACCTATATGACCCCATGTGAAAAAGTAATTGCCCCCTGAACCTAATAACTGGTTGTGCCACCCTCAGCAGCAATAAATGCAATCAAGCGTTTGTGATAACTGGTGATGAGTCTTTCACATCGCTGTGGAGAAATTTTGGCCCACTCTTCTTTGCAGAATTGTTTTAATTCAGCCACATTGGAGGGTTTTCAAGCATGAACTGCCTGTTTAAGGTCACACCATAGCATCTCAATCGGATTCAAGTCCGAACTTTGACTCGGCCACTCCAAAACCTTAATTTTGCTTTTTTTTCAAGTCATCCAGAGGTGGACTTGCTGGTGTGTCATTGTCCTGTTGCATAACCCTAGTGAGCTTGAGCTTGAGGTCACGAACTGATGGCCGAACGTTTTCCTTCAGGATTTTCTGGTAGACAGAATTCATGGTTCCGTCAATCACAGCAAGTCGCCCAGGTCCTGAAGCAGCAAAGCAACCCCAGACCATCACACTACCACCATGTCTGACTGTTGGTATGATGTGCTTTTTATCAACTGCTGTTATTTTTACGCCAGATGTAACGGGGCGCACACCTTCCAAAAAGTTCAACTTTTGTCTTGTCAGTCCACAGAATATTTTTCCAAAAGTCTTGGGGATCAAGATGTTTCTTGGCAAATGTGAGACGAGCCTGTGTGTTCTTTTTGGTCAGTAGTGGTTTTCGCTTTGAAACTCTCCCATGGATGCCATTTTTTCCCAGTCTCTTTCTAATTTTTGAGTCATGAACACTGACCTTAACTGAGGCAAGTGAGGCCTGCAGTTCTTTAGATGTTCTGGGTTCTTTTGTGACCTCCTGGATGAGTTGTCATTGCACTCTTGGAGTAATTTTGGTAGGCTGACCACTCCTGGGAAGGTTCACCACTGTTCCCAGTTTTCTCCATTTGTGGATAATGGCTCTGACTGTGGTTCGCTGGAGTCCCAAAGCCTTAGAAATGGCTTTGTAACCCTTTCCAGACTGACAGATTTCAATCACTTTGTTTCTCATTTGTTCTTGAATTTCTTTGGATCATGTATGATGTTCTTTTCAAGATCTTGCAGCCTACTTCACTTTGTCAAATAGGTTCTATTTAAGTGATTTCTTAATTCAACAGGTCTGGCAGTAATCAGGCCTGGGTGTTTCCAAAAACTGTGGTTAATCACAGTTAACTCATGATTTAACAAGGGGGGACAATTACTTTTTCACTTAGGGTCATGTAGGTTTGGAGAGCTTATTTCCCTTATTAAATAAAATCATCATTTAAAAACTGCATTTTGTATTTACTCGGGTTATCTTTGTCTAATATAAAATTTTGTGTGATGATCTGAAACATTTAAGTGTGACAAATATGCAAAATAATAAGAAATCAGGAAGGGGGCAAATACTTTTTCACTGCACTGTATATACATTTTCATTGCGGCTTTACTAGGGTTAATCAGGTTTCTACCCCAAGCTACTGATTGACTTCCTGTCTGAAAAACAGATATCATACTTTCTGTATTTTTCAAGCTCTTGTATATTACTCTTTAGGTTCAACAGAATTCTTATTGGTACCAGCTATGGCCTCTGATAGGTATGTATCCATATGCAAACAACTGCAATATCCTACCATCATGAGAACACCAACTGTCAGACTCATTCTGGTTATAGCTTGGCTTTTACCAGCTTGTGAACTGACAGGCTCGGCCGTTTTGGTAACTAGACTCAATCTCTGTAAGTTTATTTTGCATCAAAAAATCTATTGTGATTTCTTTTCAGCTGCCAAACTCACTTGTGAAGATGTAACATGGAATAGAGCATATGGTTTGTTCTTGCTGACAAATTTGATCTTTCTGCCTTTGGTTTTCATACTTTTCACTTACACAAAAATCTTCATTATTATCTCAAAAGGTCCAAAAAGTAAAAAGAAAAAAACATTGCAGACATGTCTTCCCCATCTGCTGGTTCTAATCAACTTCTCTATTTTGTCATCATTTGATGTTATTAAAATCAGAGTTAAAGCACTATACCAAGACAGCTGATTTCATTTTAAATTTATTGTTAAATTGTTATACATTTGTTTTTAATCCAATTATGTATGGACTGATAATTAAAGACATTTTTAAACGAGTCAAGAGCCTTCTCTGTTAAGCCAATTTCAATGAATATACCAATTCCAGATGTTACCTTCTGGCATCTGTTTTCAGTATAGATTGTAGAAAACTCGCTTGTCTTTTATCCAATTATATGGGTTGTAAATGAAAGAAATTTCAAAACCAGTGAAAAGCCTTACAAGATTTCATGTATGTGCTACTTTTATTCTTCAAATGATTAACATTTAACTGTGCCCACAAGTGAGTACAACTGAGTACAACTATTTAGCTTTAATTTAATGTTATCATATACTTTTTATTTTTCTTATTTATTGTATACACAATATATAATTGCAAGTCTTCATAATACCTTGACTCTGAAAATAAGACTTTTTGTTTGTTTTGCTTTGTTTTGCTAAAGAACTTCTGGTTTTCATTGTCAACCTAAGAGACCAGTTTTGTATTTTTTTATTTATTTTTTTTTTCAATATAGTGTTCTATTTAAAGAGCAATGTTTCATAGACTTGTCTAAAAAGTCTAAATTGAGAATATAAAATAATGTGGTAAAAAAAAAAAAACATTTTATTTCACACAAAATGGAAAGTCATATCATAGGGGA
>OMLF01056598.1:11706-23289 GCA_900302615.1 Holocentrus rufus | reverse complement strand
GGTGCCGTGCGGCCCATCGGGGCCGAGGGCCTGGTGGCCCTGCTGGAGGGAGGTTTGGACCGGGTGCTGCTCATCGACAGCAGGCCCTTTGTGGACTACAACGCCTCGCACATCCTGGAGGCCGTCAACGTCAACTGCTCTAAGCTGATGAAGCGGCGGCTGCAGCAGGACAAGGTGCAGATCGCAGAGCTCCTCCAGCACTCGGCCAAAAAGAAGGTAAATGATCATGGAGGTCAGGGAGGCTCATCTCTCCTCTAAGAACCTGTGTCCACTTCAATGCAGCTGCTCCACAGAGTTCAGTGCAGAAACTTGTTGAAGAGCTGTAACACACACTGACACTCTCCAAGTCATCTAGACATCCTTAATAAGTTTGAAAAAAAAGTTAAAATATCTGAGGTATTACACATTATTAATTTGTCACTATTTACTGAACACAGTTGGTTCTCATGTCCCTTAACATTTAATTTTCTGATGTCCTTTAATTTGTTATATTCCCCATTTATAATTTCACAATTTCTGCTTGAGAATCTCAGAAATGGGCTGCCTAGTGTCTTCATTTTTCTTTTTAAATTGATGTTAAATTCAGGTCCAGGCAGCAGCTCTTTCAGAGCCTTGAATCTGGCTCTCCGTAACTTGAAGTTACCCTGCTCTCAGTTCTTATGCTTCTTGAACATTGAATGTGGGCGTACAATCTAAGAGCGATATATATTTCACAAAGACATTTTGCGAGTTGCAGAGCCTCGTCCACCCCTTTTGTGGTCTTGCGTTAAATTGGAATAACAGCTTTAAGGAAGCCTGCCTGCTCGTTTTATTACTGAGGCAACATTTTCCTATGATTGTGAGCTGTAATTAATTCTGTGCGCAATGAGCTAGAGAAAGTCCAGTTTCCCCAAGTGTGTAGAACTTGTAGTGCAGCCAAGCCACAGTGGTTTTGCCTCTTGTGTTCAGTTGAAAGTGGGAGGGTGTCTACTGCCAGGGACGCTGTACTACCTGCATAATGACAAGCCACATGGCATCTGATGTGTGCTGACAGGAGGTTAGCTGCTATGGAGCCATATAGGTTTGCTGATATGTCAGGCTGATACTGGTCTTTTATGAAATATCAGATCTGGTCCAGTCACTCTCTTTCACCTCTGATATGATGCAGTGTGGATTGATTATATATTTACTGTTGAATTGATTAATATTACACTTGTTGTCTGTGGGAAGACACTTAAGAAATATTTAGATTCCACTCTTCTCCTTCCTTTTTTGGGTCATAGAAATGCAGCTTCAGTCTAAACGTATCAGTATTGACCTTCAGAACCTAATATCAGTCGAAAGCTTTATCTGGCATTGCTGCGTAAATAGACACATGTCAGAGGTTATTCCTCTGTGTATTGTGAAGATTTCATCCTGTTGGAATCTCTGGATATCTCTCCATTACACAGAACTTAGTAAGAATTCAAGCACTTCTGTGGGAGACTTTTGTGCTGTTGGGATTATGCGAATGGATAACAGTGGGGAGGGTGAATTCATGCAGGAAACAGATGTGGGCATGACAATACCAAGGGATGTAGGAAGTCACATTTTTACCACGCACCAAGTGTAAAGGAGCAGTACAGGTGTTACAACAACACTTGACACAGTTTTTATGTACAGTACTGTACACTCACTGACCTCACAATACGCATTGTAATGGAAAATTAATACACTACCCCAAAACAAACACTACAGCTGTCATAAGCCATAAATTGATATCAGCACAATCCTTTTTAACCTGCTTTGCATATAAACACTAATCAGCATGGGCCAGGAAATCTTGCTTAGTTTTGCACTTACAGTCCTCTAACAACCAAAGGAGCCAGTGTATCACTGCTGTATATTGTGAGCTTCAATATCCTGTTAAAGGAATACTCCAACATTTTGGACAAAATACCCTTTTTCTGACTTACCCAGACTGAGACAAGATGTTCGATACCATTTTCACCTCTGCACATCCACTGGTACAATTCCTATGGGTAGCATTTTGTGTTAGCTTCGACTTGAAGTCTGTGGGAGTCATTAGCCTAGCTCCATCAGAGTGAAAAAATAAACATTACAGCAACTCCAAAGCTGTCTTATTTACACAATGTATCTTGTGTCTTTGAAATACACGTCTTGGAATTAAAAAGAAACAAAACAAACAAAAAAAAAACATTTTAGGAGAAGCTAGGTGGTAGGAACTATAACCGCTCAGCATGTGTTCAGCAGTTTTAAAAATGACTCTTTACCTATAGTCAATAAATCTTACAATGCCTGTAAGTGAAAGTAGCCATTCTCTGTTTGACATTTTAATATCCCATTGAGCTTGAATTCGTGCAATTTTAGCAGTTAAATTTCTTGCCATATGGTGTTATACATGGCACTAGGAAGCTTTTCACTTTTGAAAGTATAACAGTGTAGAGCAGTTCTGCTCCTGGGGCTCTTAGTAGTACTTAGCTGAATGGCAGTCAATGTTCAAACAGCAATAAACAGTGGATGGAAGTAGGTCAGCATATGAGACATCCCCTCTGTAAATATGATTAAGCCTTCGTTTTACACGTTATGACAGGAATGTGATAGGGTCTGCCACAGTAAGCTGTTTTGAAATGTGATGATTCCATTGAAGCATCATCTGGGTTGGTAAAAATGTCATTGCCATCTGTAGAAACATCATAGAAATGTCACTTTAGGTAGAAATGCCAGCAATCACAACAGCAACACAATGGGGGACACAATACCTTGTCACTATCAAAGAAAAGACTAACAGATAGACTTGAAGACCGTCTCAGTGTCCTTCCTTCTACTCAAAGACCGACAGAAAGACAGCAGCCAGACAGTACTGTCGATTATGTAATGTGAGTGTATATGATCCTCCTAGCTTGAGTAAGCCTGGGCCGTCCTCCCTTTTGACCTCAGTTGATGCATATTGCTGATGAACTCTGTTGTGTAATTAACTCTACCTTCCCTTTCTCTCTGTCTTTACATTGCAGTTAGAGTTGCAGGGTGGTCAGGAGGTGGTCGTGTATGACCAGAGCTCATCAGATCCGGCAGCTTTGTCCTCTGAGGCCTTCCTTAGTGTCCTATTGGCCAAGCTGGAGAGGAGTTTCCCTTCTGTCCACTTACTCTCAGGTAAGCCCTGCTGGCCTCCATAGTCAGTGAACATTCTGTTTATTAGATATTGAGAGTTTAACTTTTTGCAGAATGTACATCAAAACAACTATTAAAGGAATACTCCAAAGTTTTGGGAAGAATACCCTTTGTCCAACTTACCCAGACTGAGACAAGATTTTCCATTCCATTTTCCCCTCTGTACATCCACTGCTTCAGCTCCAAGTCAAAATTTAAATTTAAGTTTAAATGAGAGTTGTTTCAGGAGAAGTTAGATGGTAGGAACTATAACCACTAAACATATGTGTTCATGGGTTTTAGTTCCTACTATCAAACTTCTCCTAAAACAACTCACGTTTTTATTTTTTAATCCAAGATGTGTATTTCATTACCATGTAACACACATGATGCATTGTAAATGAGACAGCTTCAGAGTTGATGTAAGGTTTATTTTTTCACTTTGATGGAGCTATGCTAATTACTCCTGTAGACTTCAAGTCTTTATGCTAAGCTAACACGAAATGCTACCCATAGGAACCAAAGCAGTGGACATATTCCTTTAGGGCTTAAAGGCTATATTTAACAGTAGTGTAGAGCTTTTGATGGAATGAATTTAGATAATTGTATTCAAGACATTTCAAGACTTTCCAGGACCTGCAGACATCCTGAAAATCATAGTCTGGCACAGGTATGATACCCCACCTTCAACTGAATGTTGGCCAACATGTTAGATGAAACCTATTTCTGTGGTCATGATATGTTAAATAGGCATGTCCTTATTGACACAGCTGCCCTGTTTATCGCCCTGTACCTGTTTATCCAGACCAGCTTGCCAGCTTTTCTAGGCTGGTGACATACATTACATTCAGCTGCCTAATTCGGCTTTCATAATGCAACTCATGCTTCCTCATTCATCACTTGCCTACCAGAGCATTCTCCACATATTGTTGCCGTCAACAGTTAGGGCTGGTGATAAGTGGTGATAGTCATGTCATACCCCATTGTCAAAATGACTGTTAGAAATGACCTTGATCCTCTTTTTGTGATGGGAACAGAACTTCCCCTTGATCTTTTTTTTTTTAATAATGGGTTTGCTCTGTTATCTGTCAGAGAAATAAAGGTTCTTCATTTGCATACAACAGATAGAAAATGCTGTTGTGTAACTTTTAAAGCCTTGACCTATTGAGCACAAAGGAGCGGGATTTCAGAACCCTAAAAAGGCCTTAGTTTTTACATGAGAGGGTGGAGTCGTCAGCCCAACATTACATCATGCTTACATAACGTAACCCTCAGTGGAAAGAAGGGAGGACTTCTGCAGTCATCCTGCCTGTTGGTCAACCTAATAAACAATACAATGAAATGTTACTGAGTTCATACCTAGTATTTTTATCTGTCAATAATCTTGACAGCTTGAATACCTAAGCACAAGTTGAAATGGATGGTAGACCCGAGTGTACCTCTACTCCGATAGTCTGATAATAAAAATAGCCTGCTCAGTTCCCTAAGCTCCCATATAGACCACGTTTAAGGAACATGGCTGCCATATTTTTTGACATTCTTAATAATACTAAATAATATTTAATAATTAATAATAATGTGGTAATGGTGATTTGGTGGTTATTGAGTATTTTTAAAATAAAATGTTATGATCCACTCTGTGTCGAACTTGCATGTTCTTTCTATGTTCTCCACGTTTCCTCCCACAGTCAGGTGGAGTGGGGACTTTAAATTGTCAATAAAATAACTTATGTGAGTGGGAGCGCATGTCTGTGTGTTAGCCCTGTGGTGGACTGGAGACCTGCCGAGGGTGTCGCCATGCATGCATAAGTGGTTGGAGCAAATGAATGTCAGTTGTCATTTGATTAAAAAATATTTACGTAGGATAATGTTTTCAAATTGCTTGTAGATTTGCAAGATGGTTTTGGGTTTGCACAATTTGATTGGAGAACATTACTTCATCAAGCCCATATTGGTCTGCAGAGCTGAAGAGGGGCTGCAGAGGCTCATTTCCGGAGCTTGTTGCTAGGCAACAAGTGTAGAACACAAACCAGTCTTTAGCTTGTGGTAGTGGTCTTAGTACTGCTGAATATAGTAACAATGGACTTCCTTTACATTAGGGATCAAGTGTATGATTTGATTTGATTAGAGTTTTAAGTATATGCATGTAATAAAAACATAGAAAAATAAAATTAGAATCAGAAGCAGACTACGTTAAATTGAATCAGTTGCTCCCATTCTAGAACAATAGAAATAGGAATTAAGAAATATGTTACAGAATGTAAAAAATATGTAGAAATATACAGTATGTACACTATATACCGTATTGACCCGAATATAAGACAGGGATTTTTTCCTATGAATAAATCTGAAAAAGTAAGGTCATCCTATATTCGGGGTCTAGGCTTTAACAACAGGAGGCGCCTAATACTAATAGCCTGAATGTGCCCCTTTTGACCGGGGCTGTTACTCAAAACTCAAACACAGTGACCGTGCCGAACAAAGTGGCTCAAACGTAGGGCAAGTTAACAAACAAATTAGAAGAAGCTTTGATGCTAACTTTAAGATGATGGTTATAAACGCTGCAGAGACGTCAAACAACTGCCAAGCAGCAAAGAAATATGGTGTCACGGAGTGTAATGTATGGAGATGGTGAGCCCAGAAAGACTCAGTCTCAAAAATGCCAACAGTCAAAAAAAAGTTTACCGTGGTCCCCAAACCAGCCAATTCTGTGAAATCGATCGGTTAGATCATGAGAGATTCATAAACTGTGATTTTGTGGTTTCTTAGATGTGCAGTTGGTGGAGGCGTGTCCAACTGAAGTAAGAAAAATAACACACACCTAGAGGCGCTGTGCCATTGACCTGGTCTGAACAGGTGGGCTCTGGTGGGCATAAATCGTGGTCATCCATGGCACCAAAATTCCACTGTGTCACAGGACTGATGAGAACACACTCACTACTGTGCCTCTCCTCCCGCCTTGGCACTCAGTGTGTCACCAAAATACCAAACGCGCCCAGGCGAGGAGAAACCCTCACTGAGCCTCACCAACACTGCGCCTGTACGAAAATAGGACCCTTAATTTACACACACACCAAAAAAGGTGTTACATAGGCTTTTCTGTGTCTGTGGTCAAGGAGCTTCATATAGTTCGTAGTTCCATAGTTCAAACTATGAGCATTTAATTTTATGTGTGTGTTTTGGCCTGCAGGTGGTTTTGCTGAGTTTTCCCATCTCTTTCCTGGCTTGTGTGAGGGCAAGTCTACCCTGGTGCCCTCCTGTATCTCCCAGCCCTGCCTGCCAGTGACTAACATCGGACCCACCCGCATCCTGCCTCACCTGTACTTGGGCTGCCAGAGGGATGTCCTAAACAAGGTAGTCTAATCATCCAGTAGGGGTGCAACAGTTCTGAACCCCAGACCGAAACCGCAATACAAATGTCCACAGTCTCAAGTGGCAGTTCCTTCTTACAGCTTTTTGAGCTCTCATTAAGTTACTAATGTAACAAAACCCATTTCTCATTTCACAATTAATTTTTAAAAACTATAACACATGTAAATCACAAAATTAGTGTTCTATTCAAAGTAAGGACAACCTGTATATTTTGAAAATATTACACAAAATATTTTATTTTCTACCAACTATTGTGATCATGCCTGAAGTAAAAGTTAGTAAACAAAAGAGGCTTTATTTATTTATGTTTATTCTTAAGTTAATTTATAAAGTTAATCTACCTTAATAATAGGACTGGACAATAGATCAATAATATATTGATATCGTGATATAAGACTAGATATTGTCTGAGATTTTAGATATCGTAATATTGTGGTAAGGCAGTGTTGTCTGGTCCTCGTTTTAAAGGCTGTATTACAGTAAATGGATGCAGTTTTCTGAACTGAATTTAGACTATTGTAGCTGTTCTGTTATTTGCCTCTACCTGCTTGGTCATCACATCCACATCACTAGTTATTATTTATCAAAAATCTCATTGTGTAAATATTTTGTGAAAGCACCAAAAATTGAAGCCTGAACCGAACCGTGGATTTGGAGAATCGTTACACCAGCAGTCCTACATAGATCAGTGGTGGTCAGACACGTGCTCACAAGGCCTGAGATAATGGAGGTCATCATAGAAACATTTCAGGTGACCTACCCTCTGGCAGCGTTGGTGGTGGCTTTTGGGCAACAATGGCTGTGGATGGTTAATTATGTTTCTAAATGTATGACTTAGCCATCTAGTCTAAAGTGATCTGTTCTAGGTTCTGCTATTTTGGCCTGGTCTCTCTTGGAAAAGAGATACTGTATCTCAAGAAACTTCCCGGTTAAAGAAAGCACATGATGATGCCAATTGTGGCTGCTGGGAAATGTATGACTTTTTCAGTTGCTGAAGTTTCTTGCTCTAATTAGCCAACCTGACAGTGCAACATTTGTTCACTATTATACCCCACTTGATTGTTGGTAGTTGTGTGATGCAAATATAACAAGAGCTAATTACAGATAGATTACCTCCTCCATATCATGATGATTACCGTCAACAAAAACTAATGAAACAACCAAAACTAGGTGTGAAAAAACATGTTTGTTAACTGAAATAAAAATGAAAACGAGGCTTTACAAAAAAAAAATCTGTAACTAACTGAAACTGTATTATGTGTTAAAAAAATAACTATAATGAACTAAAATTACAGCAAAAATGTCTTCAGTTTTTGTCCTTGTCAATTTACTTCATACATACGCCACACTATCTGCACCTCATCTCAGAAGCAGAATTATATCTCTATATCTACATTTTATGTACTGTTGTTGGTTTTTCTGACCTTTTTGAATCTCACCCCTGACAAATACCCCATATTCCAAAAAATGACTAAAACTAACACTGAAGCTTATAAAAACTAAACTTAAACTAAGCATTTTCAAACAATAAAAACTAAACTAAACTAACAAGCCCGTTTTAAAAACTTAAAAACAGAACTGAAATTGAAAACAAAAAGTCAAAACGAAATAAAAATAGAAACTAATGAAAATTCTAAACTAAAATAACCTTGCTCCACATTTTGTGAAAGCTACATTTCAAACTTTGCTTCTTTATACAGTTTGTGTTGTTTCAGCTAAAGCAAATCACTGGGTTGGTCATATAGGGAAATAATGGTTGTTGCAGTTGACTAACAAACTGTCAGTACTTGACAGCATAATAATTTTTGTTTTTTGAAACTTTGACGTGAAATGCCAGGTTTCAATGCCAGCTCTGTGTATCAACACCCCAAAAAATATTAAAATTACACAGGAAGCGAGCAGTCTTGTTTCTGTGTAGTCTTATCATCTCAGTATTAATAGTATAAACACAGATTTTCTACCTTCTTCTCCCTACTTTTTTCAGGATCTGATGCAGCAGAATGACATTGCTTACGTCCTAAATGCCAGTAACACCTGTCCCAAGCCTGACTTCATCCCAGAGTCCCATTTTCTTCGCGTTCCTGTCAATGACAGCTTTTGTGAGAAGATCCTTCCCTGGTTGGACAAATCAGTGGAGTTCATAGGTCAGCAAACGAAACAATTATAGGAGACTCTGGCCTGTGAGATAATGAGTGGTCATTAACTATGGATAGTTGCCACAGTGTGTGGAGTTGTAAAATGTAACCTTAGCACTCTGTTATATAAGATCACTGCATGTGTTGTACTTTGTTTGCCTTTGAAAATACAATTGGAAATAATCCCACTCTTTCTAATGCTGAGACTGTGGCTCTTTCAGCCTCTCATCGTTTAAAAAAATGGATTTGTTTGATAGTCTGTCATGTAAAGACACTTTTTTGCCATAAAAAGCAGACATAAAATGTTAGCAAATACAAACAGGATGTTCTCAGGTAATTCTGTGCTTGTCTGTTTCAGAGAGGGCAAAAGCCTCCAATGCTCGGGTCCTGGTCCACTGTCTTGCTGGCATCTCCCGCTCAGCCACCATCGCCATTGCCTATATAATGAAGAGAATGGACATGTCCTTGGATGAGGCATACAGGTGACATTCAAATAACAAAAAATCCTCCACTACAACTTACACAGTTCTAGTTTTTGTCTATGGCACAGGCCAGATTCGTGTGTGTGGAGATTTCTCAGATCTTTTATTGTGCCCATTCTCTGCCTATAGATTGTAACCATATAGGATGCCTGTGTTAATGAACCCAGATCCTCATCTACCCTCTAATTAAACTGTGGTCTGTCACTACCAATTACAAATTGTATCATGATATCCACTAATGATGGCCATAGAGTGAGGACTGAGTTTATATTATTCTGTAGGCACTACAACTTCTCCCCCAGACTTCTATGGGTTTTTCCCTCTCCCCTCAGATTTGTGAAAGAGAAAAGGCCAACCATCTCTCCAAACTTCAACTTCCTGGGCCAGCTTCTGGATTTTGAGAAAAAGATCAAAAGTCCTCATGGTACTGAGACTAAGCTCAAGTCCCTCCATCCAGAGCAGAGTTGTGAGGCTTCCATTCAACCGGAGGGGCTAGACGGTGCTCAGGTGTCTCCAGTTAGTCAGGAATCTACTGTGAGCCCCGGCCTTGCCTTACTGGAGCCCCTTACCCTGCCATGTGTGTTAGCTGATGCCCCTGAGGAGCGGCTCCTTGCTCAGGCTTTGAGTGGCCTGCAGCTTGCAGAGGGGACAGAGGACAATGCCAGGCTCAAACGTTCCTTCTCTCTGGACATCAAGTCATACGGTGAAACGAGCAGTAACAGTGCTCACCGAGTCTTTGTCCCTCATGCTGGGGCAGGGGACACCTCAGAGTACTTTAAACCTTGCGCCTTCAAGGAACCAGCCAGCAAGCCCTGTCAGTTCTCCCCGGTGGAAGAGGTATCAGAGCAGTCCACTCCAGAGCAAAGCCCTGACAAGGAGGAGGTGAACGGGCCAGAGCCTGTCAGACCAACAGCCTCTAGCGCATTCTCGACTACGTCTGCCAGCACAGCTAAGCCTCCAGCACCTACACCTCATTGTTCCCAACAGCTCCATCGAAGCGGCAGTATGGAGGAGAATACCCACACTGCTAGCTTCTTGTTTGGTCTGTCCCGTAGTCAGCAGCAGCTGGCAAAGCCCGGTGCTGGCGGCGCCTTGAAAGGCTGGCATTCAGACATCCTGCTGGGACCCGTCACAGTCTCTACTTCCTCCCTGGCTGGTGGTTGGTACCTTTCCTCTGAGTCCACTCGGTTCTACTCCACCTCGGCCATTTTGAGCGGCGGGGGCTTCACAGCCTACAGCTGCAGCCATGGTTTGGAGGCAGTGCGACGGCGCGGCCGACAGAGGAGTGGCGACCTAGGAGACTCGCGGAGGAGCTGGCACGAAGAGAGCACCTTTGAGAAGCAACTGAAACGCCGCAGCTGCCAGATGGAGTTTGGTGATGGCATGTCAGAGAGTCGGTCCAGGGAAGAGCTGGGCAAAGTTGGAAGTCAGTCCAGCTTCTCTGGTAGCATGGAGATCATAGAGGTATCCTGAGAAAGATTTTCTGGACATCTACTGATGTCTCCAGTTACCCAAGGATTTGGTTTATTTTCAGAAATCTCCCATTCCATTGGGATAATACTGTATTCTAAACCAACCACAAATGCCGCTTGGGCTAGACCTTGAACTCTACCGGCACTATGAGTGCTTTTGTTCCAACAGCCTTAAATGTAGTAGAGAGTAACTCTCACCTCCGAAGCAGCTGTGTGTTACTGAATGTGATGAAGAGGATGCATAACACCCTAAAGACTTTTTTTCACTGAAGACTGAGCCTTTGAATGTTATGTCTTGTTTATGGATGGGTGTTGGTCATCATTTTCTGAATTTGTTTGAATTCTCATCAGCCCTAGATGTCTGCCAGACATTGTTGATCTTCGTACCAATACAACGAACCTAAAATGAAGCCTGATGATGAACTGGAATGGGGAAGTTTACCATATTCTTCTGTTCTTCTATGTGCCCCTGAAGGTTTCAGAGTCTCAACTATCCAGTACCTCACAAATCCAAATTAAAGCATTATTTTTTTGTGTTGTTTTTTTGAGTAGCTCATTGACAATTAAAATCTCAGGTGTTATTTGAGCTGCAGGGAAAGACTATTGAACAGTTCCCCATAAAAGGTATGGCTGATATGACTTAGAAAAGATTTAAAGACTGATAGGCCTGTGCTTGAAAGCTTTGAATACTGTATGCCACTTCAACTGTACAAGAATCAGTCATCCCTTTGCTGATCCTAGCATACTAGATGTCCTGTGGAAAAAGGTCACGATTAGATCTAGTTTGGTAGGAGGTGTTAGCGGGGTCATACGGGCAGAACATTGATTTAGCAAGTGCTTTTAATAATAAAGAGGCTGGAACTCTTGTTCAAAGAATGTGTAGCCGCAACAGAGAGCAAACAAACATTGGAGCAGATGGCGAAGTATTGTTTAAATGACAAAATCAACTCAGATGGGGTGTAGAAAGTTCATGCCTGGGCTGGATGACTCACA
>OMLF01056597.1:76993-91654 GCA_900302615.1 Holocentrus rufus | reverse complement strand
TGTTTGAACATATATATATATATATATATATAAGGACATTTTACCCTGGATACATTTATTCATTATTATCAAGTGCAAACTCTTTTTATGAAATGCAGCAGCTGGGGGGGATTGGTTAAATACATTAGGTCCCCACATAATACAAGCCCCACATGAATAGGTCTTATTATAGTGTGTACACTGGCTGTGTGTGTTCAAAACACACAAACACAGAAATATACTACACATCATAAAGAAAGTTTGTTTATAGTGCTTTAGGATCATCAGCATGGAATACTGCCTCATGTCTGAAGCACTGGAGCATTTATTGAAATCCAAGTGAAAACAGTGATTCCAGTTGAGAATGCTGCAAGGAAAATGGGAATTAACTCCTACAATGATAAGCTAAACCAGAGGATCTATAATTAGACAATAACCAGCTTGTAGTCTGGCACACAAATAGACAAGTTGGTTGGGTTTCCTGACACCAGACTGCAAAGCACACTTTCACTCCACATAATATCCACTTATCATAATGTATTACTTCACAAGTTCAAGTAGTTCAATCATGAGGCAAACAACCAAACAAAAGATTTATGCCTAAAAAAGAAAAAAAACAATCTATTCCTCAGATAGCTAGTTATATGGCTGGTGAGCTTACCCTCCACTACATTCTTGAACTACACTTAAAATAGCACAGCAAAGACCATGTAAATGCATCAGTGCCACACTGATGCATTTTTCTAATGGATGTTGAGCACTAGAGGCTTTGCTGGTTTTACACTGCATGATGTTGTTGAATAAAACGCAGAACATTGCTTAACTGAGATTTAGGATTACAGGATGGGCCACTAGGACATCAATTCTGTTTCATAACTTAAAACCTATCATGCTAGAGCTCCCCTCTACACTTGGCTTGGAGGTGACAGTCTAGAAACGTTTTCCTGATCAGGTTAGATGAATCTGATGAACATAATTGATGCTGATTGTTGAGTGTTTTAGTTTTAGGAATATTTTTACTGATGAATATTTACTCATCTGTAATGTTCACTGACCTCATACAAGAATCTCAAAGGATCATTTTCATTTGACTCATGAAACCCTTTAAGCACATTTGAAGCCACCAAACCACCAGACCAATCAGTGTCCTTTGAGCAAGTATGGGTGTGGTTAGGTGAAGACAACAGTGAGAATTGACATCACCAAAAAAAGGCACTGAAACAACGAGGTCACACCATAGATTTTCCAATAGCATCAATCATGTTCCAACATGCTAACATGCTAAGAAGCTAGCAACCTGCTGTCCGGTGTTTCTTTGCTTTTAACTTCACTCTTACTGCTGTTTGTTTAGCTTCGCTGCTCTCACTACATCTTATGGTCAGTTTGCCTGATTGGACAAGGCAGTTAATGACAGAGTGATGGCTGACCAACCATCTGCTATGTATTTTTGTAAAAACCGGCCACCCGCCGCCCCGAATGGTTCGAGTCCAGCGGTGCTCAGACTACGTTTTGTGAAATGAATAATGGAAACAATGGAAAATCAAAGTATGTGAGGCTAAATGTTTGCACATGCTGACATTCTCTCTCTCTTGACAATGACAAGAGACAACGTCAAAGAAAATCCCAGATCTTTGGGTCAAAGAGTCAAAGGACGAAGCAAATCTTTCATATCATCTCCATCTGCTTTCTCAGATGGAGTGCTGCGTGAGGCCTTAAACCCATTATAGACGCCACGCACAGACCATCTCAGACACAGAATCCCATTCACTTCTACAATAAAATCAGTGTGTCAAATCAGCTGAGACACTTTCTGCACTGTAGGAATGCAGTAGAACAGGCTCACCTTTACATACTCCCTCATCTGACTCTCTTGTCGGTCCGCCTATCTAAAAATTTTGTCTTTATTTCCTGTCTTGACAAGTTAATCCCGCTCCTTCCATCTGTCTCTCCACTGCGTGGCAGTTATATTAGAAGTGGCAGGCAGTGCTCACATTACCATTCAGTGTACGGAGGGTTAGCAGTATGGAGAGATGAGGGCAGGGAGGGGGGAGACACTTCAAAGCCCCCATTCGGCAGCTCAGATCTGCAGAGGGTTTGGCTTAGGCCACGCCGGAGCCCAGGGAACATATCAAAGGCAAATAAAAATCACACTTTCAAAGGAACCTCTGAAATCGTATACAGGACCGATGGGACAGATGCCTCATACAGCAACACAAAGAAAGAGAGGGAGGAACTGATTGAGAAATGTTGTCAAAGAAAAAGAGAGGAGGAGGCTAAAAGAAAAGATTTGCTTGCTAAGTGTTTCACTGAATGAATAATGGACTGATACCAAGAAATCAATGCGTTATTAATGTGATATTACATGTATGGTATTGACACTCTGTCTACACTAGAACAAAGACAAACAGAAAACCTGAAGGCCAGTTCCAGCATCACGAAAAGTTTTACATCACTATACTGTATATGATTTCCCAGCTGCTTTCATCACTTTATGAGATAGGATGATGAGATAAGCATTTTTGCTCTGTGGTTTTTATTCTCAATATTTTGAGTATAGAAGTATTTCAGTTTATTCAGAATAGAAGATGTCAGCAATTTTAAGCTAATTCTTGTAATTGTGTAAAGTGACATGCTGGTTTGCACATTTGTTTAACCAGGAGAAGGCCGGTTCCTATGTGCCTCCAGGTGAGACTGCATCATTTTTTTTTATAGATGTAATATATCAGTGTCAGTAAAGAATTTCAATCAATCAATCAATCTGAAAAGAACCTTAGGATGGAAAGTCGGACATGTAACGAGCCTGAAGCAGTATGTTTGCTTACAAGCAGAAGGCATAAGTACAATACTGCCTCCCATTTCTTCTGCTTTTGTGCTGTTTCTGAATGTGCACATTAATAACAAGGTGAACAGAATTTCTTTCAGTGTATAAAGGTTTCTAGCCACGTATCAGTGCTCTGACTGAAACACAGTTGTTGGCCCATTGAAACGGATGGATGACCATTATGGACTTATTTTCTGTGCCTTTGGGAGTTGAATGAGAGAAAATAAGCAAAGTAGGGAAAAATTTAAAAAGAAATATTTTAACCTGTAAGCAGTCAGAAGAAATATTCACATTCAGATTCACACAACACTGGTACATTTGGATGTCCAAAAATTGGACGTCCCAATATCTAATGACTCTTCTTTTTTTTTATTCCGAGACATGTATTTTAAATACACGATATATTGTGCTTGAACTGCGGAGATGCTGTAAGGTTTATGTAAGGTTGATTTTCTTCACTTTGACAGAGCTAGACTAATGACACCAGTCTTTATGCTAAGCTAACATAAAATGCTAACCATAGGAACCGAACCAGTGGACATACAGAGGTGAATGATATCTAACATCTTGTCTTAGTCTGGGTAAGTTGGATAAAGGGCTTGTTGCCCAAAACGGAGTATTCCTTTAGATAGACTATCCAAGTGTGATTTGTGTATACACTGCAATATTTGATTTACATGTCCTTGTAAATGGTTTTCTATTTTGGGGTAACTTTGTGTGTCATGTGACCACTTAACTGTGAAGTCACACCTTGTTGGTTTATATAAGCCTGCCTCATATTTACATGAGAACTTGCCCGACTAAGACCTTAACGATCGAAACGTCAAAACAATAATTCTCCTACAATAGACCTATAATTTTCAGTGTGCAGACACCACCTTAGTTTTCTCAAGGCTAGTAGCTACAAAACAAGAACATTGCAGCAATGACAGAGAAGAAGGAAAGCTGTAAGAAAGTAATTCAAAAACACGGTGAACTTCAGTATTGATTTCCCATGTTGGCAGCACTATCTGGAGAAGACAAAAGAACTAAAAACGTCTGGATAAGTTTGTACAGGCTACTGCCAGACAGACAGAATGGTAGGCTGTTTGCTAGGTATTTTACATAGCAAGCTAGCAGTGCTAGATGATCCAACAGAGCTGATAAAACAGCTCATTAAGATGAGTGTTGGGGTTGAAATAGAGCCAACTGTGTGTGTGTGTGTGTGTGTGTGTGTGTGAGGGGAACTTGCAGTACACTTGTCTGGCTCAAAATGAAGTTGCATATTGCAGCTCTAAATTACAGCATTATTACCTGAGGGAAGACAGAAAACTGCAGCCTTGATGGTTAACCTGGTGTGCACGGAGTACAATACCAGTGTCACCTTGTCAACGCGTGCTTATGAAGCAAAAAAATCTTCAAGGCCCATTTTCTCAAAATTATATATTGCTTTTCCATCTTTCTAGAGGACTGATCTTTGATGGGCAGCCACAGCAGAGGTGACTTAAAATTAGCATCAACGGTTTCTTGAACTGCATCAGTGATAGTTTCCTATGACACAAGTGGGCTTAGACAAAGGTCTGCTGTGAGAGCCATCAGTTTCATTGGAAAGAATAACAGTTTATTGTCGGATTTAAGCAAGCAAAGAGTAAGTTCATAATTTTCATTGTAAATACTGGCTATTTTGGGAAGCTCATTCAGAAATAGTATTTCTTGTCTAATATATTGATGGTATCAGATGAGAATGCAAGTTACGGGACCACAAAAGGCTGATGACAGCGTTTTCCCCCGGGCCTCTTACCAGTCCATTTGCTGAGCGCATCAATATGTTACTGACTGTTTTCAAAATATTCTTAAAATCAATTGCAGGCAATGCAGTTTTGAAATCAATATTTTTTAAAGTACAGCAGTTTCTTATTGAGGAACACAATTATTAGACTGAAAAAAAGCGGCGCACTTCACGTGCAAAAAGTTGTTCTGCAGAAAGGCTCTGCACTAACTCATTGTAATCCCAGTTCATATCTTGTGTTTATAGCCAGTAGCTATGAACCGTAATCGTACGATGTCTTTCTAGTGGAATTTTCCTGGCAGTTTGTGACACATACAGCAATACAACGGGGTGATAATGCTTCTCTGGTTGAATCTACCCTCATGTATATCTGTGAAGGGAACAGTTTAAAGCACAATGTTTCTGCTTGATTTGTAAGAAAATAGCCATGAGAGTAAACCACAGCAGCAATGTAACAGAAATAAGCTTGAATCCTGGAGGGAAATGTGATGGAGGCCAAATCTGCTCTACTCTGTAGCATATAAATGGGAATATGAGTGGAACAGTGTCACAAACAGCCACATCTTAATTGGAATATTGTCTTCCTTGGAATAAGGTCAAAGGTTGGATTATTTAGTCCATGTAAACATCGTCAATATTACCTTCATTGGCTGTGGTGCTGTGGTAATAAGTCCTCTAAGAACACGACCCGTACAAATCAACTTCGTAGCATTCACAGTGAATTTTAAATGCAAGGCTTATAAATTAGAAAAAATAATATTTCAACTTGTCCAGTGCATTCATAAATTGTCCTTTGCTTGGATAAAGAAGTTATTTTGCTCAAACAGTTTTGCTCAACACTTGCTCACCTCCCTGTGACTCATAGCCAGTGCATCTTTACAGCAGAAAAAAAAAGATGAGTGCCTTCAGCGAAATAGGGCAGGGATTAGCCTGAATTGAAATCAATCAAGCTTGTCACTATGCAAGGATGAGTGTTATTGAAGTTGATGAGTGGGCTATAGCCAGTATTTTCCCTACTCCTTATTCAAAACTTTTCTTTTTGAAATCACCCCACAGTCAGCTGGCAAGTTTACCACGATTGACCTTTTGAATCCACAGTGCACTCAAGTTTCTTTTGACAGGAATACTCCTTGCTCACCAAAGACGTGAAGAGGCGTGGAGCTAACCAAGAGATCCACAGAATCATTCACTGCCTGTCCGTATTGGAGACCGTGGCTGGGATCAGAGGACACTGTGCTGTCTTGTCATCTTCTCATTTTGCACTCAAGGCATCGAATCGACTCATTAACAACATGAAAAAACATGAAAGCCAGTCAGTTCAAACGCTTTCTAGAAATGGATCAGTTAGTACATCGGCTGTGACTATTTTCTCCCAGATGTTTGTCTAGGCAAGCTAGGTTGTCACCTCTCCATGTGGCAGCTCAGCTTAGATTCTGTCAAAGATAATGAATAATTATAATGAATAATTTAAAAAATATAATGAATTTAAAAGTGAAAAGGTTCTTTAGAAATTGAAAGTGAAAATGAAGATTGATTTCCTTCAAGACTTTGAAATGTTTTCACAGCATGTCAACATATATAATTTATTTTATTTATTTATTTTTTACTGTCTAAATGCAAGATGGACCCTTTTGTAGAGCTTGCTTTTCCATATTGTGCTTAGATTAATCTCATAAACATGCCGTGGGTTCAAACTTCCTCTTTCCATTTAGCTAAATATCCGCTGATTCAAGCAAAGAACAAAAGGTCAGATGTATGTCAGTTTTGTTTCTCTTTGTATCAGATAGCACTGACAGTAATAGAGGTGTTTACTGCCCCCACAACTGCATTAAAATTTAGGAATCTGTCACTAAGTCTCTAACATCTTTGTAGCAAAGTTTTGTGGCTAAGTGTCTAATATCTTACGTAGGCATGCTCGTCTCATATTCTGCACCAACCAAAATTCTCCAGAACAGCGGCAAGTTGCACTCTCAAAAACTTTACTTTACAAAACATCTCAGAGATCTCACTGTCTTGCTCCATGTGACCAAATAACATGCGGTGTGTGGTATTTGTAGAAGTAACAGCCTTGGGAAAAAAAAAATAATAATCACTTGCATGTAGACTTCCACTGCCTTGGCTCCTCTGTGTCTTTTGCTCACTGTTTTTAATAGATATAATTCAGGAGTCATATTCCTAATTATCCATAAACTCACCTCCCTCAAGGCCTTGGTGAGGTCATCCAAGGCCAACTACCACTATGAATTCAATTACACATTCCAACATCAGTGATTTTCCAAACTATATTTAACCTATTCACCAATGGGCTAAATATGCAAAATAAGAAATTTGAATTTAAATGTTTTTCTCCACTGTTATATTTTAGGTTTAGGTTCACTTCTACAAGTGCACCCTGAAATACAAATTTTCCCTTTGTACAACTGGAGAAAAATGACGTCTTAGGTGGCTATTGGGATAGCTGGATATTTTCATTATCTCAAATTAAATTCCAAAAATGCACAGATACACACAGACACTCACAGTACAGAGTACAGCTGTGAGTTAACTGCCAGGCTCCAGGCGCCCAGTTGGCAGTGTTTTGTTTCAGTGGTTGAGAGATTTATTCCAGATTGTGTGAACTAGATCCAGCCCTGATTGTTGGATCTCTATGTGAACGAAGGCTAATTCCGCCTCCTTTCCTGAGCAGAACTTGATGTCTCAATGAAATAGCAGCAGGTTACTTGTACAAGAAAATGTACCATTATGCTCTGACAGAAAGAAAAGAGAGAAAGGCAAGGAGAGAGAGAGGCAGAAAGAAAGGACGACAAAGGTCAAGAAGCATAAGAGGAGAGAAAAAAGGGCAGAAAATGAAAAACAAAGATGGTCATAGAGGACTGAGATATATATTAAAAAAATGACCTGGTCTGACTCATACTGACTCTATCCTGACTGACCCTATCATGCAATATATTTCACTCAAAAACACTACTCAGTGCTGTAGAAACATGTCTAAAAGGAACTCAGGGTGATGAATAACACCCAACAACATAAAAAAGGACAAGCAACATAATAAAGGGACACACCAAATGTAAAAGTAACATTTAAAAGTGGAATAAATGGAGTTTAAATGTAAGTTCAAGCAGGGAGACTACATGCACCGTTCAATGTTGCATTCAATTCTTCACCTCTGCCTCTCCAGCCAATCAGTAGCTTTCCTGCTCCACGCAAACTCTCTCAGCCTATCAGTCAGTCCGTTTCTTCTTGCCCTTTCACCTTCTGTTTCTTTTTTAATTTTTCCTATTAACTTATCTCCAATGAAGGCTATAATGCCTTTATTTGAAACCTTAACCATAAAGTACCAAAATCCTGATGCTTCAACTCATATGAATAATATATAGGCTCTGCCACACTGCCCCAACAGACTCCAACAAACCAGACTAGCTCACTAGCAGAAACATGGCCTGAGTTGGTCTACTGTCTGTCTATTGATATTTTCCTGTGGAAACAGATTCCTATTAATTCAGGACTGAACTTGGCTCTATATTAATTTTACATGACGTTTTAAAGAGTTTTAATTTGGAGATTCCAGATATCAGAATGACTTTCAAAGTTTAAATCAAAGAAGTTCTATTATCTGCCTGAAGTTAAGATTTAGAGTGGAAACATGTGGGTAATAAATTAAAGGAAAGAAAAAAAAGAAATAGAAAAAACACAACCCTCAACCCACCATGAGCTGCCAGATCACCTTCAGTGCAGCTTGGCATAGATTCTCCAAGTTTGTGGGACTCCACTAGAGGGATGGACATCATTCTTCCAAAAGATACTGTACATTGAGAGTGATATTATACTAGGTCTCCAGTGCATAAGCCCATCATTACAAAGACAAATGCACATTTGAAAGTTCACTGGTGCAAAAACCATCAGCACTGGTCTACAGAGACATGGGGGAAAAATGATGTGGTCAGATGAGTCGTCCTTCACCATATTCTTCACAAGTGGGCAGGTGTGTGTGTGATACACCATCAGAACAATACAAGCCTGAATTTTGCACCCCTATGGGAATGCCCCCCTGTGGGGGGCATTCTGTTCATGTGCGCATGTATTGTATATATTTGTTGTATTTACTCATAAACCACATATGTACTTTCTATTGTACACCTTATATTGTTTCCATGCTCTTTAAGTCTCTGACGGTGTCTGTGTGAGGTCTTCTTATCTGTATGTCAAGAAGGGAACCATTCATGTTAACAAATATTAACTGAACTGTACATCACAGCAATAACATTTGTTTTAGGGTGGAGTTTTCTTTAATGTTCCTCCATCCTGGGACTCCTTATCATCCTGAGTATATACACTAATATTTTCTGTCTCATCTCATCTGATCTTGTTATTCCCAGTCCTCAGAGATGTTTCTGCTGTCCCTGTGCTCTGGTGGAGTAGAGTGAAGCAAACTGCAAGAGGCTGGGGAGGAGATGAAGGATGCGAAGTCTGAAAAGCTAACAGTCTTTGGAGAAGGGGATGGGGAGAGGATAAGGGAGAGAGAGAGAATCTGGAGAGCTAATAACAGTCTTCTCCTCACTCCACTGGGGTATTATCCCCTTTACTCCTCCCATTAATATTAAATGCGATACCACATCTTCACCAGGGACATGTGCATAGCAGGGGGGCCCACGGAGGCTGGCCTGGATGATGGCTGTATGTGTACTAGCAGAGACAATTAAACCATAAGCCCGAGCCAGTTTTTAGAAGTTTAAATTAAAATGCAACTGTTAATGCAGCTGTTAGCGGAGGTACCAAAAGCTTAGGAGCCTAAGAGTATTATTAAGAGTTCCCAGACAGCAGAAGCAAAAATGTGTCCCAAAAGCAGGCATGTACATAGTCATGTAAACGTCTGGCTCTTGTTTGCGGTTCTGTTCCCTCCACAGAAATCACAGCATGTTTCCATCCACCTGTTAAATTATTGTTTTAGCATCTCCTAAGCTGTCCATGGAGTGCCACTGGAATCAAGATTAGGGTTTATTTTTATTTCCGCCACTCAATTGGTATCTTGAAGTTGGAGGTTGGTCATTTACCCAGCAGTTTTTGGCTTCTTGTCATCTTCACACTTCTTCTTAGTATGTGCAAGGTGTTTGGCTTGGTGCCATTTGGTGCTACCCAGGTAGGCCAAGATCAACCTCTATCATTATAGAATGCACTGGGTCTAAAAGATGTAGACTGATTCAGTATTATTCTTGGACCAGGTCACCATTTTCACATTTTTTCTTTATAGAAAGCCAATCTGCCACAATTTCTCCATATGATGGAATAAGTCACCAATATGAAAAATGCGGGTTAACAGAGTTCTTAAAGGGTCCAGTCTGGTATGTATGGCAGTGACAGTGCATGTGATAAAGTTTCACTGATGTTAACCAGTGGTGTTAATCTGATCCACTCAGACTTAAGAGTCTTTTAAGACCCTGTGAAGGACAGTCCTTGAAAGTCAGGGCGACTCTATTGTAGAATCTCTGTGGAGTAGAAGTGCTCAAAAGGGTCGAGGTTCTCATCAGTGCAGGCTTCGCTCATGTGGATCTGCTTCTATAGGCTATATCCTGGGCAGAAGTGGAAAGTAACCTTTCAGCTTAATGAGTTATTGATGCACCGTGGTCATCAAGGACAGGCCTCTCTTTAGTAGTGCTAGGTGCTGAACATCACTGTAAAGGTCTGAAGCCACTTGTCACCAGTGCAGAGGCCGTCCTTGGCCATTGAATTTATGATGTATGACTGGGTTGCATTCCAGCCAAAGAGTTGGATGAAACCAGGTGGTATTACTCTTTAAGGGATTTATCCCACATTGGACGGGTAAATGAAGGTAGTTACATATGAATAATGTAGTAAACGCACAAAAGGGAGAAAAAAAACAAGCAATTATAAATGGCAATCAGAAATGGACCAAAAAATGTGCCATTTGGCTGTGACCTTTCAAGTCTTGTCTCACCCATCATAATAAACTTGTGGACCACAAAAGGTCCAACCATCTATCTATCTATCTATCCATCTAATTAACAAATTAATTCTTCAGCAAGAAAACATGGTAATCTTGGCTAGGCAAAGGATTACCAAAGAGAAAGAGAGAAAATACAACTAATTATGCTTTTGTCCATACAGTACAATAAATGATTAAATATACTAAACTGAAAGAAAGCACTTACTTATTTTCAGGTATGTACATCCCTGTCTCAGGAGAGAAAGAAAAGACAATAGGATAGTTCTACATTAAAAATCCCAAAACAACTGAATGCACCACTATCACTAAGGTCTGTTGCCAAGATAACTAATTGAACACTTGAATTCTAAACAAATTAGAGCTTAAATACTTAGAGGATGCAATGGGCACTAATTAAGATAAATATGGTGGGCTTTCCCACGCACAATACTTTAACATGGTATAGCGCGCTTTCTTTGTAATTCATATTTAATACAATAATCATCTTACAGTGCCCATGCACAAGCATGATCATATGACAAAGTTAAGAGTTAGGGGAATATGAGGGGAACCCCATGACAAAGGTGTCCAAGGGTTACAGTGGGGGTGATGAAATACTGAAATCATTCTTGAAGAGATTGATATATGTAGTAAATGATTGTCATGTATGCAGACTTATGCAGTTGCATCCTTGGCGCACTTTAATGAATATAATAACTTATGACACTGCTTTGTTCTTACAAATAATTTGACTATTGCTATTTGAATTGTCTTGAACTATGTGAGCATATAATTACTTAACGAGAATAAAGATTGCATTTACTTATGTGTCAGACTGTGTGTGTGTGTGTGTGTGTGTGTGTTGTGTGTAGTCTCTCAAGCCAGATGTGTTGGCCCCCGCAATTTCCAAATACTTCCTCCTAACAGTCTGTACTTTCTAAGCACTGAAAATGAGCAGCAAAATAAGGTGGATATCTGTTCATTTCCTCACTTCCATATCCCCCATGCAGACACGTAAATAACTCCTACTAGACCAAATTAGTTGAAGCCTAGCTAGCTAGCTGCTAAGCAGAAATGGAAATTCAAAAAGATATTTTCAATATAACTCTTTCAAAGCTTTGCAAAATTCATTCCATGACAAATCAGGTTCCCTCCTTGCTGCGGAGACATCTTTTAAATTTTTCAGTGTCTTCTTTCTCTGGTTTCATCGGCGTATCATCATGCTAGCTAGCTGTCTCGGTTGTTTCTGAAGGGAATACATTTTCGTGAACAATGTGTCATGATTGGTTGAATACTCTTCTGGTATGAAGATTTTTTCTGATGGAAGATGACAGCTTCTTCCCTTTAAATTTAAACAGGCGCATGAGGTGCATTTGAAGATTGTGGAAGAGATAGTCTGGCTTGAGAGACTAATGTGTTGATCGCTATGCACACCAGTGATGGTAGTGTAGGTGCCAGCTCCATATGAATGGAGTGGACTCTTGTCTAGATAGAGCGCTAAGGTTTAAAAGTGGTAATGCTGCCGAGTAAGTGGATACAACACAGTAACTGCCAGGGAATTTCACTGACGCATCAGAAGCATTGTTTATTTTAACTTGTCCAACCCTTCACTCACAAATTGGATGTCCAGGAACAGATTGTTTTTTTGTTTGTTTGTTTTTTTACAATTTCATCATGTACTTGTACGTGTTTTTAGCAATTACATCCTGGATCTACTTTCGGCAGTTCAGAGGAAACCTATTCAAAATTTACAACAGAGAGGATGAAGGAAGACTTTCAGCTTGGATTCCCATTTCTCTTGCTTTCCCTCATGCTTGCTCACGTCAATCAATTTCCTTCTCGCCTCTCCATACCGCTTCATACGACACGTCCCCATTGTCCACTTGTTATGCTAGTCACTGTAGCCTCTTTTTTGCCAACTTAATGGTCAGCTCTTTTTGACACTCACTCTTTCCCCTCTTTTCTCCCTCAACTGAAGCTTTTCCTCTCTCCCCTCACTTCCCCAATTCTTAACTTCCACTCCTCCTTCCCTTCTCTCTAGATGTACATGCTTTGTCTTTCTCTTCCTGCCATTCTTCCAACATTCCCTTATCCTCCTTCATTCATTCATCATTAATGAATACCCCTCCCCAGTAGGTTGCTACAGTAGTGCCATTGCTGGAATATCTTGTCAACACATTAAGTCGAGAGAAACAAAGCTCCTGGCTATTGTGTGTTGGAGAAGTGGGACTATAAGTGGTGGTTGGTATGGATGAGGCGGTTAGACATAAATATGGTTATTGATATTTTCAGTGTTGTTGAGTCTATAGTGATGACAGTGGATGATCATATTATTTTGCCCTAGTCTGTTCTCTCCTTTCCTTCGACCGCCCTTCACCTTAACCAAGGTTATTATCAATTCACACCTCTTTTCCCCTTGGAAGTAACAGTGGCTGAATTTTCGAGCGCTTCTGCCTCCATTCTCTGCCTTGACGGTTCCAGCGCTTCTGTGTCATTAGGCTTACTTGCACTGACAGCGAGGTAAAAAACGCATTTTTACCCATGCCATTCTAAGTCAAGCTGGATGCGAGTGACTTGCCAAGTACCTGTGTAAATGTCAAATCAATGCATCATATTTACACACCATTGCACAAAGCTGTCCTGCTTGCATAGCCTATTTGTAGCAATTTTCAAAAGCCAATTCTATGAAACGTGATGTCCCCGCTTAGAAATATTCCAAATGGTGAGTGTTCACAGTGCTGTTTTTAATTGAAGTCTCCCATGTCCTCATGTCTTATCAATTAGTTGCCATGTCTGTTCACTCTATTGATTGAAGCTCAGTTATTCTACATCCAACCATACCACTCAATATCTCTCCTCATGGTGCCTTATTTTGCTGCCCATTATTGGCTGCTATCAGTGAGGATGGCTGTGTGTTATCTGACAACTCCTCTGTACCAGTCTGGACTAATAGCTGATAATGGGAATGTGAAAGGCATCTGATACTGTATGTAGCAGACTGATTATGTGTAGACAAGATGACATGTAGAGCAGTTATGCTATTTGAGCAATGCTGATATGTAGACAGACAGATGATATGCAGATCAATGTATGCTAACTTACACCTATTGATCCCTGAATCACGTCCTGTCATGGCCATCAGAGAGTTAATCGTTACGGCTGTTTTGAATTCAGTGGCCTGTTTCTCATCCTTGTTATGTGTTCCTGTCTTCCCATATTGCCTGAAGCTCACATCTAAGGATACCTAATCCCTCCATCTCTGTTGAAAGTGTGAGGGAAAGTGTGTGAGAGAAGTATTCTTCCACCATGCTGACATCTTCCATGTTTATCTAGGTTTAGGGACTCAAAGACGGCATAAAAACCGGGCTGCAATATATGTGCACACCCATTTTACATGTCTTATTTGTCCCAAAAAGTACCATATTTTCTTCCCTCCACTCTTCCTGTGGGGTGAAGCAATGCTCAGTGACCTTAGTTTGCTTCACAAAAAGCCTGGAATTTGTGAAACACGTTAGCGGGACTGGACCCCGAAAGTTGATGCATCAAGCCATCTATTAGGGATCCCCTCAATCAACTGAGAATCTTTCATTTTCTTAAGATAGTCTATGTGTACTGCAATTGCTTAAAGTTTTAAAAAAGTACTCCAACGTTTTGGGCAAAATGTCCTTTTTCTGACTTACCCAGACTGAGACAAAATGTTCATGAGCATTTTCACCTCTGTACGTCCACTGGTTCAATTATGAGTAGCATGGGTAGCATTTCATGTTAGCTTAGCATAAAGACCTTAAGTCTACAGGAGTCATTAGCCTAGCTCTGTAAAAGTGAAAAATAAACCTTATAATAACTCCAAAGCTGTATTATTTACACAGTGTATCATGTGTATTTGAACTACATGTCTTGGAATTCTTTAAAAAAAGAGAGTCGTGTTAGGCTGATTTTTAGGATGAAGTTAGATGGTTGGAACTATAATCGCTGAACAGGTTATAGTTCACGAAATGCTAACCATAGGAACCGAACAGTGGATGTACAGAGGTGTAAATATCGAACATTTTGTCTCAGTCTGGGTAAGTCGGAAAAAGGACATTTTACCCAATACATTGCATGGAGTATTCCTTTAATGTTTTAAAAATAAAGAAGTGATGGTAATAATTT
>OMLF01056597.1:41580-58092 GCA_900302615.1 Holocentrus rufus | reverse complement strand
CATGCACACACACACACACACACTCACACTCACAGACACACACGCGTGCACACACATAGACACACACACACACACACAGCCTGTGGCGTTTGCTTAATGCTAATTTGGCCAGTGGCAACCTTCCTGATTGGGTCATTAGTTGCTTCCTAACATCCTGTCAAAGGTTTCATTTCCTGTGCCCTCTGTGGGTTAATGAGGTGTGTATGTGGTGCTGGGGAGTAAGGGCAGTGGGGGTGGGGAGGGACAGTTTATTCTGTCTGTGTTTGCTTCTGCTTGGCCTCATTTGCATAGCAGGAGGAGTCAAGCTTCCAAACAGCAGGGAGTCTTCTTAACGGGAGGCAATGAGAGAATAGATGATTTGGGCCAATTACCATGTCCAAATGGCCATGAAACAGCAGTGGTTAAGAAGTCATTAGGGGAGAGGAAGGTGTTAATTTGCACAAATGGGGGGAGTATAGGGAGAAATATCCGGCTAACCCAGTAAGAATAAAACAACTTTTCACCAAGCTGTGCAGCAACAGGGCCAAGAATCTCCACTTTCTGTGCTGTGTCTGACTGTCAAGGTTTACTGGACTTTTGGGGCAGCTGCACAGGTTTGAATTACAAAAGGTGTTAATTTTGAGTGAATGAATGAGTAGCTTTGATTTTCAGTTCTTCAGGATATGGCGAAGAAAGTTATAAACATCATCCATATGCTTGTCAGCTATCGGGAAAACCACCATCCACCTTTCCTGAGGATTAGTCTTCTTTCATCATTTACACACTGTGCTAGCGCCTGTAATGGGCGTAATTATATGTGATTATGTCTAAATCTCCCTGGATATGAGGACCAAAAGCAATAACATCATTACACTAAATCGCATCATTTGAACTGTTGTTTGCGCCGCACATTTTGTTTGGGAGGTCTGCTAAAAATACTTTGCCTTTCTGTGTGTACTATAAAAGCATGTTGTCAAACCAGCCCACTCTGCCCTGCACAATATGTATATGATTTCCATCTTCTGATATGATTTTCATATCTATAATAGAACTTGAATAGCAGCCGCGGCCTCCACAATGAGGCATGTGACAACACGTATGCGTGCGCTCTCTTTGGATAATTGCTATCATTTAAATATTAATGTGATTCCCTTGTCTGCACAGTAGTGGGCCATGCTAGTGCCTTTGCATGCAGATGGCATCAGACTGAAAATAAAGATCAAAGACAAGAGAAATCCCATTTGTTCCACTCCCTGTGTAATGCCAAGGCTTTAGGAGAATCTGCCTGCTTGATTTCTGGGCTGAGAAAGAGAAGCTGAATGTGAGATGTGCCTGGCCCAGATGGTAGCAACTGATATCCAGCCAGTAAGATTGAGAACACGCGCTTGCTGTACCGCTGCTGTTACTACTGGTGGGCTTGGTTTACTTTCTGCTCTCCCTCTGTGTGTGTGTGTGTGTGTGTGTCGGTGTCAGTGAACCTACTTTTGGCTGTTGGCTTGCTCTGTTGTCTATGGCTTCGTGGTTCAGATGATGGTAATCAGCTGTTTAGTTCAGGCAATCTGGGAAGTGCTTGACATGATTCCCCTTTTGACTTAATCTTTTAAAAACAATTAGATTTTTATAGACTGTACAGACAAAAAATAAATAAAGAAAAATGCCCCTCATCTTGCTGCTATAAGTCCTTCCTCTAATCAGAGCTCTTGAGTTACAGTAGATGGTCACTATTTGTAAAAATATTGCAACTCAAGAGGTGGTGCTGATACTGGAGTAATGGTTCGGTTAAATGCAATGAGCCGTCATCAATGCAAAAAGAGAAGGGAGGAATGTGGGAGTGGTGTGGTTTGAAGGTCATTAGCGATGAGCTGACAGCTAAACTAATGCACACAGCAAGAATGCTGAGAAATACGCCGCCATAATTGACATTTGTGTATTTGAGCATTAAGAAAATGCTACGGAAATTAATGTTATACATTGTTTCCCTTTGTGCCCCATTGGCGTAACTGAGGAGGAAATTGGGAAGCTAAAGTGTGAAATGAAGAGATGTGCTTTCGTCTTGCAGGATGCAAATGAAATGTCAACACTCTACAAAGGTAGTTAATGAGATTTTGCCCCTTTCTAATTTTCACGTTGTCGACTAAAGTGTGAAAAACTCTCACAAACAGATTCATTTGGATACAACTTGTAAATGATAGCGTTGCTTTGCTTTCTGCATTGTTTCACCATGTTGGATCCAAGAAGAGCTATTTTCATCCCCAGCAGACAAAACAGTGAAGAAAGAAAAAGGGACGCTGGTATCGACAATAAAGGCAAAATAAAGCAAAAATAAAGGCAGCAGTGAAAATGTAATAGGCTTTATTAAATTGTATTTTGCATCTTGCAAGGTTAAAAACACGCTGACACCCTACAACATGACTACGCTCATTAGAATGCAGATATTACTATTATTTTCTGAAATAGGTGCTGAATAAAACAAGGATTTATGTAATTTCACCCCAATTTCAGCAATGGAGCAACTCATTGGGATTTTGATGGTGTTTGGTGATATACTGAACATTGTTAGCCACTGTTGCACCTCATTCTGACTGTTAAAATATTCGGCTTTGATATCTCAGAGCCAATGAAAGCCAGAATGCAGGGCTATTGGTGGCTTATTACCAACCCTAAGGGTGTGATCACACTTTACACCGCCTAATTACAAGCAAACCTGGACTTGTAACTCACACAGACATTCTGGTGGGAAGAGGAGGTTGGTGGAGTGGAGTCACAACAAATACAATTGCTGTCTCTGTAACTTTAGCTAAGCATGATGGATTTGTCGGCATTCTTTGCTGTAATTTACCTTATCTGGTGTTCACAGCACATGAAGAAAGAGATGAAAATGAGTATCGGTCCAGATTGTGGTTTGCCCTCGCTTAATTTTGTAATGATAGGGTTTCCAAGCATGAATTGCTCGCTATCAGGTGCCAACATCCTTCCCCTTATGCCAACAAACTCTTGCATTTTGGGTGCTGAGATTTGTATTGTGTAGTTGGTTTGGATTATAGTTCTGAGTCCCAACAAACCACACTGTAACTCTAGTCCAAACATACTTGGTCTAAAACGTCCTAAATTGGACTCTTCTTACATGTTCAGCAGCTTCTCATGGACAACATACATGTGATTTTATGCATCTGTCCCAGGCTCATTATGACATATCACAAGAAATGAAGTAAAAGTGTGTAGAAACAGTTATTGGGAGAGAGACAAATTGATTCTGTCTGAAATATTTATAATCACACCGAATATTGGCACAGTTACACATGTATAGTCGGCACTCACAGGTACACACTCAGTATTTTTATCAGATTTATTTTTGAATGGCTGGTGTTCATGCTGTTCTTCCACTGCGACAAGTATATATGCCTAGCAAACAGATTGATTCATTTTGCCTTGTGGGCTGTGCTTTGGCTTCCAGTGATGTCATGCAAGGCTGGCATAAATCATTTTAATTAGCCCTGCCACACAACAAGCACTTTCCTATTTAATGCTCATTAGCTATGGTGGGAGCTCCACATCATACTGATCGTACACACAGAGTGAACCAATTTGATTCCAAACTTTGTCTGCTGGTTGAGATCAGGGAGTCAAATAATGCATGTACAGTAAATTTCCTTCAAATAAGATGGATCCCATTCCGCTGTTGCAACTGTGCCTCAGAGAAGAGGCAACTCCTGCAGAAACAAGCGGGTCGGCCCACTGTTTTTCCACCAGCTGAACCAGACAACACAACAACAGTTTATCCCTATGGAATCGAGAATAAGGGTACTGGAAAAGTTGAGAGAAGAGGACAGGAAGACGTCAGTAAGAGATTGTGATTCTCAAGTTACCCGGGGGGAGTTTTGCACGCTTGTTTCGTTCATGTCCTGAGGTTGTACAATCTGGTTGACTGTTTAATGTATCAATTAAAAATCAGTGTTTTGCCTCCTGCAGTGCTCTCCAGTCTGGCATGCCCAGTACCAGGTACCCACCTCCCTCCCCCCCCCCATGTTTATAGTGGAAGATTAGATTATGTGACAATGTCAAGAATTGGACATGCTTTGGTTAGTGATATGTTTCTGCTGCTTCCGTCATATGTTTAACCAATCAGGGATGTTCAGTGCTACTACCCCGATGGACAAGAGCTTCCTAAATTAGATCAAATTAGCACCCCGACCAGCGGTAAGCAACATAGTAGAAAGAGCAAAAATGTCTGCACAGGGAGGAGAATAGAGTGAATAGATCCAGAAAAACTCAAGACTTTCACACGGGACATTCGTGTTCAATTCCTGCATGAAGAAAGACTGATGTTCGTTTGCATGTGTTTCATTTTGTCGTTTGTTTACGATTATGATCAAGATGATGAAGGTCCTTACCGTAACACCCTAACCACCCTTACACCCTAATCTTAACCCTAACCTTTTCCTAAACTTAGCCAAGTAGTTGTCTAAACGCAACCAAACTGCAACCATTTTGAGTGTGGGCATGCACGCTATGGCTTTAAGAAACGCTGTAGCATTTCTTCAAGATGGTGGGAAAAACTTACCTATGTGGTCGTAGGCGTTCCAGGAACTCAGAGAGTACTAACTTGATTGCAGGGATCATTTTGGGGCCCCAGAACTCGACCTCCGGCACAAAAGGAGAGGGACTGGTTGTTCCGATGGAAGCAAAGGTTCCAAGTTCCTCAAAAGGGTTTGTGTGTTCCAGGGATAGTTCCTGTGGTGGAGAAGGGGTAAGACATATGTAGGAGTAGGTAAGTTCTAGCAATGTTTTTGCAATTACTTGACTTAATACCCCTTAAACCAAATGTACTGGGACTGACCTTTACCACGGGACAATCTGTGAAGGGAGTGGGCACTGAGTTTAGCTGCATTTATCTATTCAGATTTGGACTGAGGACAAAATGACCATTTGGATCAATGATATACCACACATACACCATTTCAGTGACCCCTGCCCCCCTCCCCTTCTCCACACTGATGGTCAATAGCCAGGGGGTTGAATCTCAGCAGGCACTGTGAAGGTCAGAGAGTGCCTGTTGCCCTGCCCTGCGGCTGTTTATCAGAAGGTCACAAACAGAGGACGGGTAAGTGGTAAAAAACTTGTTTGGTATTACAGAGGTAGAGAAAAGAAAAGCGCAACTGTCGGACCTTGAGCTGATTTCTTTCCCTGTCAGACGTTACGAAGACTCTTTCCGTTCAAGGTTAGGACACTAGTCGATAATTAGCTGAAAAGTGCTTAGAAGAAAGACAGAAATCTTGCTAGACACCAGAATGCATTTTGAAGGGTTCGTCGCAACTGTCTTTGCACGACGGTTGCTGGTAAACATGCAGCAACTGTGGAGAAGTGTTTAGGTTTTTACTATAACAAAGACACAGTTCATGCTTATGTACCTGCAGCATTTCACAGTTCCATCTCCGAGCCTCCCATTTATCCTCAACAAAAGTTGATTCGAAGGAGGATTGATTGTGCGTGCTTGTGGCCTACTTTCTAGGTGTTATGTGTTGTTGTTCATCATTGCAATCTTGGGGAGAGGAGCGAGTCTTTGGGGAAAAATGCCTCCCTGAGGGAAGAGAGAAACATTTCGGTCCCTACTGACTCTGAAAAGATAACTCTCTAAGGAGTAAGGTAGCATTATTAAGGCCGAACACACGCATCCACCCACATACACACATATACACTATCTCATTTAAAAAAAAAAGACAGAAAGCTTTAACCGCTACATGCTCAGACATGCATTCGCTCAGGCTCCAGTGAAGATGCCACCTGATCTGCGACTAAGCTTCAGTGAGTACTTGTTAAGATGTTTGGAAACAACAGAGGAGAGGTGCTGACACACACACACAAAAAAAGAAAAAAACATGGATGATAGATCAGCTGAGACTGTGAAAAACAGTGCTACTGTTATTGTGGCCCCATGGAATCGATGCTTAAGACACCTCGCATCTAATTTGCCAGTTTGTTTGTAATTATAGATGTGCTCAAGTGCTCAATCGTGAGTGCTTCTTCGAAATGTGAGACATGTGGGAGACGTTGCGATAACATGTTTTCTGTGCCGGCTCTCTTCTCTCCTGGCATTTTTTTTTAGTACACCTTTAACGGTATGGGAAAAAAAACTTTTATAAAAAACAGACTCTAACTCACTAAAACTCATACGTAAAGAGGGAAAGCTTTGAAAAGGTCATACAGTGTGTTAATCCTCGGAGACACCCTCTGTCATATCAGAAGTAAAGTCTGGCAATCAGTCCCTCTTTGTTTCATTTAGAAATACTCTGTGAAAAGAGTTTCTGAGGATGCAGGAACGTCAAAAATCCCCCAAAAGGAGGAGAGGAGGAGAATTCTCCATGGGAACGGAATATATTTAATATATTGATGAGGAGCAACAAGACATACTCTGCTATTAGACAGCGCAGTTACTGAGTTCCTGAGTTGATAAATGAGCTCCAAAGATACTAATAAAAACTGTCTTTTGCTTGTAACTGGACCATTTTTCTTTAACCATTCAGCCTCCACAGAAACAGAAAAAAGCAAAACTACAGATAAACACAGATAAGATAAACTTAATTGTTCCCTTTGGGAGAATGGCGTTGCAGTAGCCAAAGTAATAGGATTTAGCCGGGATAAGACATGCAGAATGTATGCATACAAATAGAATATAAACAATACATTTAAAAGCAAGAAAAATAAATTGTGTGTAAAAAACAAAATCAAGCAGTATAATAGGATGTGAACAATCATGGGGTTATATAAATGTATGCTGGTGTTACTTGCTAAAATATGGATTAGTACATGACAAATCCACATAGGAAAATGGCAATATCAGTACGTATGCAGTATCAATTTGTGTATTCATTGTTAAAATATCTTTATTATATATGGAAAATAAAACAGTGAGGGAGATATGTGAAAACTGAAAAAGCCAGTGTGAATTCACAGCAAAATAGCTTCCAAATGTGCATCAAATTCACATACCTTTGATAACCCTGGCATATGAATATTCAAATACAGAAAAAAGCAAACAAGAACATCCGAATCATGCAAGGAAACGCTGGAGGAAAGGAAATGGCATTTTGGGGGATGGGAGCTGAACTCATAAACAGGTGTTTGCTTATCCCAGTCTTTCCTATTTTTAAGACAATCATAAAGATTGCAAATCCTTGTTGAATATTTAATGTGGGTTGGGGTGGTTGGGAGCTGCGGCCATCTGGCTGATCTGGTACGTTTCTTCCATTAAAGAGGCCAGGAGCATAAGGAAGACATGGTCTGTTTTGGAAGAGAACAAAGATGTGGAGTGATGAGTGTCCCGGCTGAGGCGAGAGAGAGAGCGGAGCGCCATGCCACGCACACCTATTGGTGAATATTTAATGTCCAACCCAAATCAGAGCAGCAGAAGACTTTAATGTTTGTTTGTGCATCTGTTCTCTTCCCTCTAATCCAGGTTTGTCTGCTAATGACGTACTGTCCAAACAGGAAAATAAAGTACAAAGGCATCAGATTGTCTCACTACAAGTCCTTCTTGTTGGCAAACTTTTTTTTCCCCTCTCTTTTTTTTTTCATGGATGTAACTATAGTTCCTGGTTGCAAAATAACGGAGGCTCGGAGCAAAGAATGCCTTTAAAAAGTTCATGAAATGCCTGTGAAATGGAAAGAGAGTTGGTAACAAAATGCCTTCAGTGCTAACTTTTTGTATCTCTTCACGTTGTATTCATTGAGTTGTCAACTATTCACACATGAAGGCAACTCCTGTCCCCTGTGGGCCACCGTAGGTGATTTGTGGGAGCCTGTGACTGGGGGAGCCTTTTCAGTGAGAAAAATGGAACAGTTTTTGATCAGAAAACAACCTGGAGCAGTCGGAAAAGCCAGCAGCTGAAGAAAATACCGACTAACACAAGGCACTGCATCAACAAATTGACAATTAATAATGTCTTTTTGAAAAAATAGAACATACAAAGAAATAGTGGAAGACGTAGAGGAAAACAATACCATCCTCCTCTGTAAAGCTTACTTTGAGTTTCAAACTGGGAAAGAAGTCAAAACAAACTGAGTGTTTATGTACCAGTATACAATATTGCAGTAGTGCCCTTCAAAAATCATTTCAAAGGGGCAAAAAATCCCCACTGAAAACAAAAGGATAACTAGTTACTGTGGTCAGTCGTGTTGACTGAGGGTATATGCTTACTGTTGGGAGGGCAGGTGCTTAGACTGGATAACAACAGCAGTATGTTTGGACTAAATGTAAGATGGTTGAAGGAAAAGAAGAAGCCACAGTGTCTTTGTCTCTGTATGTTGGGCCAGTGCCTACACACCAAAGCAATGATCAGAAAAGGTGCTGCAAAATCCAGAAAATCAGTAATCTCGCAGATAATCACTTCAAGGTAGAGAAATAGAGGCGTTCAGTTATCCTATAAGGAGGTGGGTTGTTTGGCAGTGAGAATGTAATGAGAAAAAAAATATAATCAAGCTTCCCTGTCTAACCCCATTCTCTGCATGGAATCCATTTTTCTACCGTTTTATGCATTTTGTACAATTTTCCCTGTCAAATCCATCAGGATTTGTTTTAATTTGCATGTACTGTTGTCGGCTGCTGCAGTCAAGTTCAGCTGCATATTAGAGAGGCTGTCTGTCTGCTGATCCGCTTTCTGTTAACCAGTCGTGTTTTGCACTTCAGCACCTCATTTGCAGAAGGAAATATAAGGTACTGTCACCACTATAACCTCTTTGTTGCTCAAGAAGAGGATCCAGATTCTCTTAAAACTGTAAACGGAGAACTCACCAGCTATAATGCTGTTGAAGATGTTATCTGTCATCTCCGTATTATGTTCTTACAGTGGCTTTTTTTCTGAAAAGCTGTTGTTCCTGAAC
Organism: Holocentrus rufus; assembly: GCA_900302615.1. NCBI lineage: Eukaryota > Metazoa > Chordata > Actinopteri > Holocentriformes > Holocentridae > Holocentrus > Holocentrus rufus. The sequence goes on along the minus strand of OMLF01056597.1, from coordinate 49,236 downwards.
TGAATGTGCTGTCAAACAGTGAAAAGAAAAATGTAAGGCTTCCTGCATGCTCTAAAATGTGTCTGTTGATGTGTAATCTCCGACCAAGATAACCAATAAAATACATAAACTGGTGCCAGATGTGATATTAAGTGTCAAATTTTGATGTTGGCCCCTGTTAAAAAGTGTCTCACGCACTTTGAAATGGTTGTATATGGAGTGTTGGAAGAGACAGCACTATGAAATACCGTATTATATTGAGATGAGTTATATCAAAAATGATTTCACTTTTATTTTTCACCAAACAATGTCCCAATGTCATTGTCACCACCATCAGTAAAAAAAAAAAAAAAAACTGCTCCTCTCCTCTAACTCTCTCATTTTCTATTCATAATTAAAGTGTCTCAGAGGACCCCTGCACTGCACTGTCCTATTTCCATATTCGCACAAAAACCCCTTTTTATGCTTTGTTCTGTCTGGAGAAATCACAGCATTTCTCCTTCATAAATGGTGTCTTTATGTCCCCATAGGGTTGAGCTGTTCTGAAATTCAGAATGTGGTATGATGGCTTTAGTGGTCTGCTGGCGTCGATTCTCGGCGTCGTAGCGCGGCGGCTCAAAGAGGCGACTCACAGTACATTCTAATTGGGATGCCACAGTATAAATTTCATGCACTTATTAGCCTATAAGGGCAATTGTGCAACATGGTTTACAGTAAAAACACACTTAAAAGGTATAATAAAACAATAAAACATGAAAATGATAAAAGCCGCTATTTAAGTCCAGTGTCTTACTGCTGACATACTGATAGAAACCATTCAAGGACTATTCAAAGTGCAGTGATCACCCATTATAATGTACAGGACATCATGAGGAGACTGATTGTCTCGCACTGCAGCTGAAAGTTCACATGTGCCACAGATCTGATCTTTGCTAATCCGTGTCGACAGCACAAGGCTGCATGGAGTGCATGGATATGTGGGCTGGCGAACTACTTGCGATTTGCATTTGAATGGCCTTACGTTACGTGGTGTTGGCGCAGCTTGTCAGGATCAGCATGCAGAAGAATAAGACACACTGAAAAGTCAAATAGCAAGTTGATTGGTATTTGGGGAGACGCCGCAGTTCAGCCAAAATTCAAAGATAACTAGTGTGTTGAAACATGTGGGACAGCACAGGTCCAAAATGGATGTGTCTTTTGTTACTGCTACACTGTGCACCCTGATATCACTGTGAGCCCAGACTGGAATAGGATATGGGCTGCATCCTAGAATAGATATGAACAGTCATGTAAAAAAAAAAAAAAATCACATAGAAGCAATTCATAATCAGGCCTGCGGTGTGAATGTAACCTACATCACACTGACAGTCATGCTGGCAGCAGTTTGGGCATCAGGTCTTGGCCTGGTAAAGAAAGGAGTTAAATGCTGGGAAGACAAACAAGCTTGAACAGAGTGACATGACTGCACCATCTCCCCACCCACAGTTGAATCCCTCAGCTAGACCAGAGGACATCCATCCCTCCATACCAAAAAGTGATTCACATAAGTTGGACTCAGTTTTATTTCTAAATCTCAAACCTGCATGTCTCCAAAATAAAACAGTCTGTGGGTCTTTTGTGTAAAAGTCCTTGTTCGCTTGCAAATGGGCAGTATGAACCTAAATGAACCAACTACAGTAACAAAACAAAGTAAACTTTAACACCATGGTTTGGACTCAAGACAATAAACTGTGATCGAGCCTTCAGAGCCACTTTTTAAAATCCTGTTTATCACATTTTGATCAATATAAGGATGCAGAACAGAGCTTATTAAATGATGCCCCATGGCAGGGCAGCTCTACCATAATCCCAAGAAAAACTCGCAGATATATTGGATTCTTATTTTGTAGGAATCATACTGCACCACCAAGTTCGATAATAAGCATCAAGGCAAGAAAACGTGATGGGAATACCCTTGTTGATCTGTACTTGAAAGTACTGTATTTATACATCGCTTCACGTCAGTTATGTTTTAAGTAATAATCCACAGCTTTTCATTTACATAAATGTTCGTTACTAGGGATGGGCAAATCAATATTAAAGTTTCCTTTTGAGAACTGATCCTCACAAGTGTTTTCTTCAATCAGTAATTTTATTTTTGTTTTTTATTATTTATTTTTTTGAGACTGAACATGTGAGTTCAAGTAAAAGAACCACAATACTTCTATCTATGGGAAAAAAACTTTGTACTACTTTGTATGTACTTTAAGTTGCAGAAGATCTCTTTTCCCATGAAACTGTCCGTTAGCCGGACAGCTAACGTACTTAGCTAATGATAGAAATTTTGTTATTTTTGTTTATGTATGTTTTCAAGAACTTATGAATCTACAGGATACAAATAAAACGTAACGTAATGCTAAAGTGTTAGCATTTGTAGCGGACAGAGCTAATGTTTTGTTCCCCTCCTGTGAGAAGGAAGGCAGAGGTCGGAAAGATTCCCCTTCACTATGACTTCATGTTCACTTCATTTGGAAAGCAAAGTAAGCTAACGTTACAATTCTTCAACTCTGTATCAAAAGGTAACGCTGTTAACCCATTCATTTAACAAAAATCTTCTCAGCTCTATGATAGAGTTGGTTTGTTGCTTAAATTAAATGCATGATTAAAGTTTAAATTTGTATTTATTCATGTTTAATGGTTGCTATTTTCCAGATACTTCCACATAATTTACCTTCTTGTCAGATACTGGAAAATACAAGATTCCTAGTTGTAATTACAAACTGAATGTTGACATGATCAGAACATTCTCATTCCCAAATCCTCAAAATGGCAGCTTGTTCAGTGTCCCGATGATTGAAACCATCATGCTTCAGGCACCCCTGTAGCGTCAGTTTTGACCGTGCAGGGCTGTTCCAGTCCTGATGCTCTGGGTCTTCCAGTGAGTCTACGTGTCACTGTGACGTCACTCACAGACAAAAGACAAAACGGTCACAGTTTGGTTACGCTTAGGCGACAAAACCATTTGATTAAGGTGAGGAAAACGGTTTAGAGTAAACACCGTGACGTGAACGTGGGATAACTGCTACAGACACAGATTATTTTGGTACTACTCCTCTCCTCAATTTTGGGTAAAGTTACCAATGGGTCTAACGCCCAAGTCCTTTCATGTTCCTTTATTGGCTGGAAAACTTTCTTGAAACTTCCTCGCCAAGGAAAACAACAACATCAACAACTGTGCAGTTCCATACAGCAAATTCTGTATGGAGTGTTTTTTTTTCCTGATTGCAGCTGTAGTTCAGATTCCTACTGTGAGTCTATCAGCGTTCTGTCTCAATGACTCTCCGTGACTCCCACTCTGATATCACACACACACACACACACACACCCCTTCTCCATTGATTTTTCATGGAACGCGTGTCCCAACAGACTCTCTGTGTCTTACATTATTGAACACATCGTTACATACAATATGGATGGATGGCTTGATAGAAGCATCGAGATTAAAAAAAAAAAAAAAAACGAGGCCTCAGTAAATTGTTCTTGACAAGTAAACATTAAATGACAACTTGAGATCCATAAGCTTACCTCATTAAGCTTCATCAATTTCAGATGGAAAAATAAAGTGCGGGCTTTAATTAACACTATCAAAACATCACCATCTATCAAACAGACTCCACAAAGTACAGTATATCATGTCATTAAGGACAAATACAGCAGGACCTAGTTGTTTGCCCAGTGGAGGAATACGTATCAAAGCACAGACCTACATGAATTATTAGTTATGATCTTTTTTTCGTCTCAGCAATATCCATATGATATGTTTTCCTCAGAAGTGTCTCTGTAATTGTATGTGAGGAGGATGGAGTGAGGGGGAAAAAAAAAAACACTGAGCGAAGGCGGGGAGAGAACAAGGAGCTACAGAGGCAGAGATGTTGGGAGAGAGGACGGATCAATCTATAAGCCGCATCTTCATCCCTCTTCTTCCTCCTTATCCTCCTTCATTATGCACGCTTGTCCTTACAGGCCTCAGAGACACCCGCGCGCACACACACATACCCACAGTCTGCTGCACTGTAATAAAATGTAGCAGCTGTGTAAAATGTCAGGCTGGCCTTTTCTCAGATATAAGGTTTGAACCAATCCAAATGTTACCCTTTCTCCCCTTCACCAGAAAGAAAGAGGAAGGGAAGGACGAGAAGAGCAAGGATCTACATGACTTGAGGGATGGAGGAGAAAAAGGGATGGGGGAGTGCCGGCTGAACGACACTTGGGAATGAGCGGCAACAAAGGCACACACAGACACACACACACACAGATAGTGAGAGAGAAGCTTTGCAAGCACTGCAACCTCATAGAAATACAGAAATAGACTTTTCCCTGTCTGAAATATGACACGAAATGGGGACCTTTTAACTGTAAACGTATTATTATTTATTACTTCTTATTAACCTATATATTCCTCATTCCTCAAGCTGTCTCGAAGCTCCACCAGCTAGACGCTGCCTAATTTCTCTCTCACTCTCACACACACGCGCTCTATTTTTTGTCTCTCTGCCTCATCTACTGTATGATGAAAGTTATTGCCTCTCTGTAGTTCAAATCCCAAACTAATTACTTTTCTGTCAATAGATTTCTAGCACACCCTTTCTTCTGCGCCTGTCTAAAAACTTTCCTCAAAACACCTTATGATAATGCTTAAAAAAAAAAAAAAAAAAAGTACTCCTTGTCATAGGAAGGACAGCCAAAAATACAACTGTCACACCATATGTTTCACTGTTTGGTACTGGACGTGTTCTCTCTGGTACCTGCACTGTGTGTGAAATGCTGTTTTCCTTGCACACTGTGTCAGGACCGACTGTTACCTTGTAAGCTGTCAAATCGCAACGTTCACATCTCATCAGAGGAAGTGGAGGAACCACATAATGTCCTGTTGCGTCAACTCAGATGCATTCACGTGTTGAGCTTGTCAGAACGCTCACGTACAAAATCATTTTTTGCTCGGCGATTGAAGATCATCAGCCGTGGACAAACCACAAGACACTGCTCGCTTTTCGGTGTGAATGCGACTGAACATTTGGATTTTTATTACCATGGACTGCTCACATTGATGGATTTACTGCTGTGTTTACCGCCTGTGTTGACACACTTCTGCAATTCGTGATGCTAGATCATGGCCACCGTGTTATTAAATGTTGGATGTCCCTGAAGTTTTTACAGCTGCTACTGCCATACCTTCATTTTTCATATATATAGAGCACTTTGTGAACTCTGTATTTAGAAAAATAAAGTGTATTATTATTATTATTATCATCATCATCAGTGGTAGAGGCAGTAGTAGTTACAATAGTAGTCAGTAGTCGAAATCCTGGGGGTGTTGGGGCCCGGTAAAATGCATCCACTTGATGGCAGTGTATGGGCCGCAATTCAAGAATTTATAAAGTTTCTATCCGTAGTCGACCGATCATCCACCTTATTGAAGAAGCTGCAGTACATGAATTCTGACCACTAGATGGTGTCGTGAGCACACAAACCGCACACACACAGCACAGCGCTTGCTCTAGTTTGCCACCCACGGAAAACCGAAAGTAAAAAAGTGTTAAAAGTGTTTTATGACAAACGGTGAGATTTTACTCTCACAAGACTCCTATTGGATTTCTTGGATTACTTTGTCTCAGCTTCAGTTTGACAGTGCATTGAAACAGACTCAGCTACATGGACCGGCTTGGCTATTTCTTGCACCAGATTCACCTTGTCCTGCCTTGGGTCCTTGTTGTTAGGCCCTCCACTCATACTGTTTGATTAACCTGCTGCCTAAGCTTGATAATATAGACACTATCATGAATCGGTACAGTTCTGAAAGCCTGTGATTGCTGTCCACAGTGCTGGACGTTTTGTTGGCAGTTCATGTCCCGAGATAATGATCTGACCCTTAAAATAACATGGGCAAGAGCCTGGATAGGATTCTTGCGCCCGGACCAGTCATCACCGGCTTCTGTCACTGGTAGTAGTAACAGTAGTAGTTGTAGTAGTAGTGGTAATAGTAGTAGTAGGAGTAGCACTGGTAGTAGTAGCAGCAGCAGTAGCAGTAGTAGCGGTAGGAACAGCTTTACTACTACTAGCAGTAATAGTGGTATGAATAATCGTAATAACAGTAGTAGTAGTACGAGCAGTAGTAGTAGTAGTATAAGTAGTAGTGGTAGCAATAGTAGTAGCAGTAATATTCATGGTAATTCATGGTTATTGAGATCACAGCAATAATTGTCCCAACTGCTCTTTTTCAAAGGCAGACTTGTACAGGCAACATGTGCAGGCCTGTGCATGCACACACATACACACACACACACTCACACAAAACACATACACACACAAACGAAGGTGGTCGGTGGTTTTCCGTGCTGCACATGAAGCATTTGCATGAGGTCACCACCAGCATTTGCCAGCAATTCAGGACAACCGGAGCGGTGTAACATACATTTGACTAAACTCACCTTCCCTACAACACCGAGATGCAGACGCTGGTCATCCTACATTCATGCAGAAAAACAAACATCACGCTCCAATCTAAACCAGGCTCCGGACAAATAGAGACAAAGCAGAGGTCAAAATTGGAGTCTGCACATTGAAAGATGCTTCCAAGATGTTGGTGTGCTACCACAGTTGTTCATTATGTATATCATGAAATACAAAAAGTACATATCACATATCAGCATTGTGCACAAATTCTTTGCACATGTTTACAGTACATTTTTACATATGCACAGATAGAGATCAATAATCAATCAATAAATTAATCAAATCAAATTGGCTGTGTTTAGTAATTAGGTGGGCCATTTTAAACTGATTCATGGCCCTGCTTGTTCTGGGCTGCAGGGGGCTGAAGGAGTCACTTGTGCACAGTTGCATTTTACTAGTTCACCAATAAATGTGGAATGATAACAAGCTTAATATCTGCAGTGACAGCCAAATTCCACTCCGTACTTAATGTTCTGGCATCTCTCATTAACTACCCTGATAATGAAGGCAAGGCAGCGTTATTTTATAAGCTCTGCTTTGTCTTTAAGCGAAAAAAAACTTGCTTCCTCACCAGAAAAGTTTGAGCTTTCCGCCTCTGTCTGGGTAACACACCTCCTGGCAACATCCAACCAAGTTAGTGACCTCTCCACCTCTCTTAAATAATTCAGCAGTCGAAAAGCAGCCTGTTCTCTAGACTTAATGCTTAAATCTTAGACTAAATGTAGGATTAAATTTTCCTCACTGGCCTGCCAAGCAAAGTCCACCGAAGTAGAAATTATATGCGAAAATTTGTTCTTCAAGTTCAGTGAAGGAATCATTTAATAATGAAACGATGCGTGACTGAAAAGCCACAAAAATGCCACGCATCATTCTGTTTAAGGCAAAACAAATTGAGCGTCACATGAAATCATAGCATTTTTAATATACCATGTACATGCAACAAGACAGAAGTTGATTACAAACATTTTACCCCACACACACACACACTCACACACTGGTAAATTCTATCACTGCGTCTTTATATTTTATTCTCTCTAGAAGCTGTGGCGGTGCTGCTGGGAAACAATGATAACGCCTGGAAAATGGCCGCCCTCGGGCCACATTGCCCCGGCAACAGATTACCCGTCAACAGGTCACCTTCCTCAGAAAAACACTTATAAAATGAACAAAAAAAAAAAATCATCG
>OMLF01056597.1:21151-38069 GCA_900302615.1 Holocentrus rufus | reverse complement strand
GACACAGTGTGCCACAACTGGTTGTAGAGAGGGTGAGAGGGGTTTTCCATGATGGCTTCGATCTTGTCCCTCGTTCAAAGACCCGAGAAGATTAAGAAAATTGGTCCACTGATGTATGAAACAGCAACGGCGGTTTTACACTTTTACAGTGCTGAAGCATCAGGCTGTTGAACCTGTTTTAACTCCCGCTTGTTGACAGATTCCATCAGCCTCTGACACTTTTTACAGTGTTGTTCTCCTGTGTGTCTGCTCTGTGTTCTGACTTTCTTTGTCAGAGATGTGTTTTATAAATTTGTCCACAAAAACGCAACGCATGTCCTAGATTTTTTCACCCACCATCAAAGCTAACATGAACACAATAGGATAAAATATATAAATAAAATAAATTGCCAGTAGTATACCAACAGAGATGGTCGTGCGAGCTAGACAATGAATGGAGTGAGGGAGCGGAAGTAGCAAGCACAGATGTTTTTCAAAGTTTTTGAATCACTGCAACCACAAGAGGTTCTTCATCATACAGCCATAACTGTGCACAAAAAAATGTACGCTCATAGGCCCAGTAGTTTGCGAGATTAGCCGCGGACAGACACACGCGACCAAACACATGATCTCCGGGTGGAGATAGAAATCCAAAAAGTCTCCCTCCGTAATAATTTACGTAGGCGGTCCTTCCCTCTGACAACTCGTTCAATATGTTCAATGCCTTCAACCACCAACAGGTTATCATTCCCCCAATATTTTACCAGAAAAATGTTGTGCTATTCAATAATCAAGGTTTTGTGTCCTAATAGAATATTTGCGTTCTGCTACTCCATCGCTTACATGTAGCTTTGATCACATAGAAACATGGACACTTCGAACGATTAACCATGAATGTGGTAGTGCAATTAATCAAGTGTTTGTATGATTTTTTATTGTAAAAAAAAAATTTCTTGATTTTGTTAGACATTGTAACAGTAGCGCTCAAACATTTGTAGATGCCAGTACACCTTTGTAACTATTATTTGTTTGTTAATATTATTTATCATTTCTGCAGGAAGGTGATTGTGGACAAGTCTCTCTGACGGTTGGAGCTCGACTGTAAGAGACTCTGGGAGGTCTAGGAAGTGCCTCTCTGAGCGTGGGATCACCCAGTTTGAGTGGATGATGTTTTTTATCTCATAGGCCTGGATGCTGAAACATGACAAAATTAACACCTGTTGTGTTGACCCTCCTTTTTGATTTCTTAAGCAGGTCCCTGCAGTCAACAAGATTTGCCTTCTTATAGAGGTGGTTTTGTTCTAACCCCTATCCAGAAAGCGTGGGTTATTTGTTTTGACTGAAAATCAAAGTCAGATTCCTGGTCACATATTCTTTTCAGATGCTGAAATTTGCCGTGCGGAATATTATTTCTTAGATATTCAGGGTGACACCTTGAAGATAATGTACAATAGAATTGTGGTCTGTGTTCTTTCTATATAATGCGGTGTGTAGTAGGTTGTCCTCACCCTTATATTCAGGTCTAAGAAATGAATCTTTTCCACGAAATATTGCACAGATAATCTTATATTCCTATTTATACTGTTTAAATGGTAGTGGTAGTTGGGATTCCTGCTTCCTGCTGCAGTTAGTATTATTATTTCTGTCGTGAGCTAATATTCCTGCCTAATTACTGCCTGAAAATAGAATAAAACAACTCATCAATGTATCTCAAAGATATATGTATTTTCCCACAGAAATTTCATTTAGGTTTTTCAAGATGAAGAGTCAGCAAATCTCAGTGTGCTGCTAGATAATTCAACAGGGATAGCATACTGAAGACTTAATGATATAACTGAGATTATCCTTTCAAGTCCTTCCAAGTCAGTTCTCATTGGCTGTTTAAGGGTTAAGACCCTGCAGATGCTCTGTTGTAAATATCAAGCATGTTTGATATCATCACATCTACTGCAGAGACTTTGCAATTTGGTGTTTGGTCTTAAAGCCTCCTCCAAGCATAACCTAATAGCTGCCATTCAGCTAAAATAAAACAGCCAATCTCGTTCTTACTGAAGGAACATTAGTGAAGGAACCACTCACAATGATCCATAGTGTGTATGTGTTCATATTAAGTGCACTATGAACACAAACACATGAACACATGCACACAGACAAGAAGCAAAAACTCATTGCTTTCATTCATATTGTTCTTTGGCATGGATTTTATTTGAACAAAGCCTTTTAAGCCCCATGATTTAGATGTTACCTTGACTGCAACCAAAGGACAATCTGATTTGAATCATGTATAATTATATTTCCTATTCAGTCTTATCTTCTATTGCTTCTCGACTTCAACGGGGGAAAAAACCCGTCCATGAGTGGACTGTTTGAAACGATTGAAGAATGAGGCTGGAGGGGAAATAAGGAGTCTTTTTTCCCCTCCATCTCTTGGTGTTTCTTCTCCCCGCAGCAATCAGTAGTGGCTGACTTCAGGCATGTATACACACACACACAGACACACACACACACACACACACACACACACAGTCACACAACAAAGGTTTTATTATTCCACACACATCTTGCAAAAACTTTGTGAAGCAGGAAATGATATTTCTCACTGGCGGATTGATTTAAGTGGGGTTGATTCTGTGCATGTCCTTCAAGGTTTAAGCTGAGCATGGGGCGGCTGCTTTTCTCTCTGCCTCCTTCTCTTCTGCCAGATGGAAAATGATGATTTAGTGAGCACAGAGGCCTCTGTATTGGAATCTAAAGCGTGGGGATAAGTAGGCAGCCGCCTGGGAGGAATTTACACTATTTTTTGACTCCTGACACCCTCACCAACACACACACATACACACACACACACACCCGCGTGATGATCAGATTGTCTGATTCAACCCCATACCTCACCCTGAAACAGTGTCTTATCTTCCATCTCACACACACACACACACACACAGTACTCCGAGAGATCCACACCACAAAATAACCATGAATGTTAGACCCTGGCTTTTGCTCCTATGAATGTTAGAACTGGCTGCCATTAATAGATCTCAGATTGTTTTAAGAAAGTCACTTGATTATGATGTGACATTATAATATAGTGTCTGTCTGGGTCAGCACCTTTAGATTCCCGACAGGTGGGCTCAGATGCCAAGTTACTCCTCCGTAATGTATTCAAGGCTGTCAAATGTTTTTATGTCAGCATCATACTGATACTGCTTACCTTGTGTTTCTGTGAGTTTGTGTGTGTGTGTGCACAAAGTTTAGTGGCGGTGATGGAGGCCAGTTTGAATCAGCTGTGCAGATCCCAGATCCCAGCACACATCCTCCAACCCACACGACCACACAGGTTGATTGTTGTGATACCATCTAATAGGACTCACAGAATATGATTCACAGGAGTGTTTCCTAAACTGTACCGTGCATGCACATAGACAACTCTCAAAACAGTCGCTGTTTGGTTACGTTTAGGCACCAGAACTACTTGGTTAAGTTAGGAAAAGGTTAGGGTAAGGTTGGAGTAAGGACCCTCATTGTTGTGGTCACAATAATAAACAAGTAGAAATGAACAAATAGGAAATGAAACCGAAACGAACACTAGTCTGGCATCACTTGGCTGTCCAACACAGGTATCCTGCATTAAAGTCCTGAGTTTTGTCGACCCATTCAGCGCCTAAGCTCCTCCCTACTTTGTGGCTCTTTCTACTACATTGCTTACTGCCGGTAGGGGCATTAAATTAGGAAATGCTCCTGTGGGTCATATTACTGGGTAGAAACAAACAAGCCATGCCGCTGTTTTCTGGGATAGGACGCTCTGGATATTTGGCTGCTTCCAGGTGGGATGGAGTGGCAGCCATGATGATGGACTTGTGTATGCATGAGCAATGTTATTTAGGGAAGAGAAGTGCTCACCTTAAGGTGGGTACATTAGAAAAGTTGGTATTACCCTTCCAGCACTGCTCAGTAGATCATATCATCTTGGGACTTTCTTGAGGCGTTATCCATCCTCTACATTGCCCATCTGCTAAACTTTAAAGCTGCATTAGGTAACTTTGCACTTTGGTGGCTGTAAGTGCATTTTTGAAGATCTGAATGCCTTAATTGCTTAGACATCAGCTAAAGTGTCATTAGTAAAGTGCACCTAAATGTCGTCTTACTGTGGTAGAGTGGAGGTGGTGAGGTGGTTCAGCCATTGTAGGTCCAGTCCAGCTTTCTCTAGACAGAGCTCTTGCAGAATGCTCTTTTGCAGACACTTTTGGATTTCACTTCTAAGATTTGATTTGTCACTTCCCATGTGGAGAGTTTTTCTCACAAGTGCTAATACTGACACCAGAATTTAATTTGGGGGAAATAGGTTAAATCTACAGCACCTCCACGATGGGAGATGTGACGCTGTTCTCTGTTGGCACCTCACTTTGTGATTTAGGCTGGTAAGATGGGTTTATTTTTACATGAAAACCTTGCCAAGCGCAGCTTTAAGCAGAGTTTAACAGCTGTCTTCTCCCTGAAGAGCAACAAGTCTCCTTGCACTGACAACATCCCTGCAGAGTCTCTACACAGCAGTTCTCCCTCTGCACATCACAGAGGTGTGAGACTGAGAGGGCATACCCTGGAGGGATGCAAACATGGATGCCATCTGCAACAATAAGGGTGCCAAGTCTATCTGTGGAAATAGTAGAGAAATGTCTCTTCTTGGTGTTGGCGGCAAGCTCCTGGCAAAGTTGATGCTACAGAGACTGATTGATAACATCAAAGAGACATTACTGCCAGAGTGACATTGTGGGCTCAGGAAAAATAGGAGCAGAGAATCTGTGATGTTCACAGCATGGAAACCCTGGGAAAAGTGTCAACTGCAACATCAGGACAGCTTCATTGCCTTTGTCAACCTCTCTATGGCTCGTGATTTTGTGAGCAGGAATCATTTATGAAGCAGTCCTCTAAAATTTTACTTCACTCAACGCCATGCGCCAATTTCACCATGGACAGATGGCTCAAGTGTCCATACTGTAGGTCCGCAGGGGTCAATCAGAAAAGAGGAGTCACTCCTTAAAATCATAGATGTTATCATCAAAACATATTTAACAACTCTCCTTCCTTATCTTTCTCCTCAACTTCGGATAATATCCTTATCTCAAATCCACAATGAATTGGAGGCAATAATATGGCAGTGGGATAGAGGCAGGATGGAAAACTCTTCTACAACAGGAGTGGTTCCTTGAGGGGCAGTACTCAAATGATTACACTCTAATGCCCTATTTACCAGAGGACATGCAATCCAACACCAGCAAAGCATAGTTGGTCTTCCAATGGAGCTCCAGCCCCCACTCCTCATGCCTGTATTCACTATAAATTACACACCTGCCCCAGTTGTTCAGTTATGTCTTTCTCCATGCCTAAGTTGCCTTTTATCAAGCAGTCTAAGATACTCAGTCTGGGGTACTTCCTACTGCCATATCAGTCCTCTTAAACAAGTCAACATAGGATGCCTGAAGAGCATCCTTGGAATCACCTTGTGTGATTGTGAATTACTTTAAAACACTGACTGCAGAAGCATTAACCACAATCAGCAGCAAAAGCCGCGCTGGCTGAAGTATGTCATCAGAATGGTCAAGGATCAACTGCCTAGTAGGATCTTGTACAGCCAGAACATCATGCAATAAGGGGGAGATCAACTAGGTAGGTATGAAAATGGAAAGAGATATCCAATGATATGAAGCCTTTGCCCTGACCTCCATCATTTGGAATATCCTGTGATAAAAATGTATTCTGTGCTGCTTTAGAAAACAAACCCACAGGATTTTACAGTGTTATTCCCAAAGCAACCAGAAAGTCAGGACCTGGGTCATAAATCAGTGTAGAAATTATTCACTAAAGAAGCAGCAGTGACTCTTGAGACCTCTTGAAAGACACTTCTGGCTTCACTGCTCCATGCTAAGTGGGCTGCAACAACTGCTGCATTTTGTCCTTATGACACATAACTTATAAGAAAACAATCAAAAGAAAATCACAGAGCAATTGCTTTGAATGAAAGTCATAAATCTAAATAATATTACAAAAGGCCGACATCTGATTACCCTCAAGTTGTTTAGACATTTTGCACCTAACTCTGTCTGATCCTAACTCTTTGATGCCTACATAACCTGCAGCCATGTGGAGTTCAACTTCACAAGTTCAAGCTCATTTAGTTATCATCAGATTTTGAGAGGAACTTTTACCAGGACAGCTAAGTGAGCAGTAGGTGCTGGGAAAAACAGTAAAGTGGACAATAACATGGACAGTGACAATGAAATAAAAAATAAATGAAACAGCCGAAGCAAGAAAAACATTCTGAATTACTGGCCAAAACACCTTGTAAAATTATGCAGCCCAAAAATTGCCATCAGTAGTGGTACTATCACAAACTGCCTCAGGCCTCAGTGGATCCTGTATTGTGAAGTAATGACTTCAGTGATGCTTTGCTGGGGGGCAAAAAGGAAAAGTACAAGGACCAACTTAGGGCAGCACCAAAGGAGTGTATGATGTAACAGTGTTAAGAAGGCCTTCAAATTTTTACAGGTGAGGAGAGACAACAGAGCGGAAACATCCTTCAGAGAGCATCATGGGGGTGATTTCACTTTGAAACCTTGAACAACTAACCCAGAATGCAAATGTACAACCTTCAGAAAAATATGCGGTTCCTCAACCAGAAGAACACTGAGGAAGAGGTGTTAATTTTTTACTGGACAAACAGGAAGTATGTATATATGTGTGTGTGTGTGTGTGTGTGTGTGCGTGTGTGTGGTCTTGCCCTGCTGGGGAAGAACAGAGAGGGACTATAGTGGCCACGGAGTTGTGATGTCAACACAGTGCAGTGATTGCTGCTGCTCTCACAAACACACACACCATCAGAGAGAAAGAGCTGTTGTTGTGAATAGGGCCAAGGTCATCCATCTGTCCTAATATGTGTCCAACTAGGAACCAATTCATAGCCCATCACTGGGATGGATAGCAGCTCAGGGCTGGTGATAGTGCATGTGTGTGTGTGTTTGTGTGTGTGTAAAAGAGAGAGAGAGCGAGAGAGAGAGGAAGACAGTGAGAGAGACAAAAAGCATGTTTGTTTTTGGCCTCTAAGTGTCAGTGGTGTGTGTGTGTGTGTGTGTGTAGGTTGTCAGGAAGGAGGTGGAAAAGCAGAGCTGACAGGGAAAGAGGCCATCATGGCCTTACAGCCCTAAACTCTTCTGCTTAATGTCAGCTTGCTAATGGATATAGTGACAGGTCCTGTTCTGCACCCCCCTAACCTGTCGCAATTGGAAAACAAAGGCTAACACACCATTCAAAGATTCCTTTGAGCTGCTCTGTCCAATGAAAATCAAGACAGCTCGAGAGAAACTTTGGCTCACAGACAGTGTTGCCAACTCTCTTCTAAGGAAAAGACACTGCTGGTTGCCCAAAGAATTGCTATACATCATCAAATGAAACCATTCGCTAATTAGATGCACCTACTTCCTCTGTGCACAAAAAGCGAAAAAAATATGTATTTTCAAACTATTCACACCACAAGAGAGGTATAGAAGGCGTGATTAAAAACAGTCTGACATTGATGTTGTCTGTCAACCTGCATTTGATTCCCAACTTATACCAAGATGATTTTTACTGACATTTTCATTGCAGCTAAAAATTTTATTTAATCATGAAAAGCCCTTTACTCTCCTCGACCTCAAATTTTAAGACCACACTACATCAGTGGCTCTGCTAAATTGGTTCGCTGGCTAGTTAGCTATAGCTAGTTAGCTAGCCAGTTAGCTAGCTTTATAAGCAGACCTGCCTATAGACCTTTTTCACAGCAGACATTTTTCCATGAGATAGTAAGGCACTCACAGGTGTTACTAATGACACGAATGAAGGTTCCATTTTGCTCTAACAGAGCCAAATGCTGGCTCATGCTGGCTCACTGGAAAGACTACTACACTTAGATGGAACGGAACCTTCATTAATGTCATTAGTAACACCTGTGTTATTCTGCTATGTCATGTGACTGCTGTGAAAAGGTCTATAGGGGATGGAGGCAGACATGTCTGGCAATGGTCAGTTGGTTAATAACTGATCCAACTGGAGATGTGAAGGTTGTATTGTCTGTCTGTCGATCCGATTTCCAGTCATCACCTTTTTCCAGTTCAATCTGTTCTTCAGTGCTGTTTTCCATCATGATGCCCTAACTGCAAACGTTGAAGGTCCTAGTCAAATGCCATTCAAATCAGAGGTCATGGAGCTCGGCCTGTGGGCATTCGGAGGCTGCCATTTGGGTGGAAAATCTGTGGCCTGACCACGAGCTAACGCCCAGAGAGTGACTGTGGTTTCAAACTGAGTTAAGAGCTCATTTCCTCTGGGGTTTAATATCCCTAAAGAAAAGAGTAGGGGTCTTTTAGTGAGTAGTCTTTGCTTCCAGCCATGGTGTTCCATTCAAAGCAGCTTTAACACTGAAAGCTATGTAGATAAAGATCTTATTATTTGTGGCAGCATATTTCTAACAATGTCTGGACGGAGCGAGGAAAGGAGACGTAGGGAGGCCATGGGAGAAAGAAAGTGCGTTGAATTGTTAGTGTTGTTATAATTATAATACAAAATCTGAAATGAAATGGAAGCTAGAAATAAAGACGGGAAGAAAGAGTAAGAAATAAGTTATTTCTCTCATTGCTTGCCCTCGCTCTCTCAATCCAATCCTATCCCCCAGTCAAAGCTCCTTGAAGCTACTAATCATTGATGCATGAGTGGCATGCATAGCATTCGCCCCGCTCCAATTGACAGATGGAAATGTATGACCTGAGAATGGCAAGGGCACTTCTGTACAGCGAATAACACTTCCATTCAGAGCTACTTTCCCACTCATTTCCAGCCATTGTCCTTCTTCTGTCAAAATGAGAGCTGAGGTCACTCCTTGAAATTGACTGTGCTCTGGGTTCCTAATGACTCTCACAATAGCACAAGACAGGCACAATAGTCAAGATACAAATAAGGAGCTACCTGTGATGATTTGTGCGTTCTAGCTTTTTTTAAGGGCGCATTTTAACATTTCGATGAAGACAAACAATCACACTATTATGGAGGCTGCAGCAATTTGGAAAATTCTTCATCACTGGCAGGGGTTTGTGTTATACCAAGTATCCTCCAGTTATTCTTGTTTCATGGTCCTTGATTTAGCAATTTATTATCACCCCAGGTGTATTCAACTAATGCTGAACTTGTATGGCACAAAAGCTATTTTCAATTATTGATACCGTCTCCAGTATGCATGTCAACTTTTTTTTTTCCAAGACTGTTGTGCAGACTGGGATTTTTGAAGACTGATAAGAATATTTCAAGAGTGAATTTGCTGATATTTTATATTCAGTCTACACTACCTTTACATCTGACCATTTTTAAGCCAAAACATTCAGTCTTCCTCCACAGTTGTTAACACTATAAATTTAGGACTAAAAGCTAAGGATTCTTTCTACCAGCCTAGTCAGGCCAATGGGTTAATTTTCTGCTGGCCCCAGCAATATTTTCACTGGCCCTATTATTATTATTATTATTTTTTTTTTTTTCCTTTTATGTCAAGGTAGATGCTGTATATTAAAATGCCAATCTTGAATAGCGGTAAAATGGAATCATTTTATTGCGTTTAAAATGTGATAAACATCAAATTTCCATCACAGATTGCCTCAACAGAAAGATAACAGGGTAGTTCTAATTCAACTGACATGGAAATGCATACTGATAAAGCAGATATGACTTCTACTGAAAACTTTAGAAGGCAATGAGAATATTATTCTGGCACAAGACTTCTGCCATCTCAAAAATACTGTGAAAAAATAAGGGGAAGCTTGAAGCTTTACAGTGTTTTACATTAATATTAAATTGTGGCAGCTCGCCACAGTTTACTTTTTGCCATCACAGTTTCATGTTGCTGAGAAAAAACATATTGCCATTACAGTGTTTTCCATTAATGGGCTCATATGATCAAAATAAATCTCTATTGTTGCACACCACTTTATGTTCTGTAACCACAGACTAATATGTTCTCAGCTAGGAAAATGAAAGTGAAACTAAAAAAGTACAGATTCCTCCAAAATGATGTGTGTTAGAAACAGTGTTTGTGAACAGTAACTGGACACTTTTAATTTGTGTATGGCTAAAAAAAAAAGCTAAAAGTTTAAATGTGTTAGCAGCTCTTTCTGTGCATGTCAAGAAACAACCTGAACCTTGAAGCCAAAACCTGAATTATTGACTTTTTAGATGGACATTGCCTACAGACTGAACCTACACAATGCTGGTATTTATAGACGGTCTGGTAGGTGTCTAACGACTGATGGGCACTTTTGACATAAAATTTTTTAGTTTGCCTTCCTAGTCTATTGAAACAGAGGCTCAAAGTTGGAGAGAGTGAAAGAGCCGCTGGCATAGATGGGACTTGTAATACCCTCACCTGGGATGTAACAAGAAGCTCTTGATTATGGATCAAGGTTGTGTGATGCACCCTGCCTGTACAAGACTGCCTGTACAGCTTGATGAGGTCGAGGCAGAGGAAGCTTAGAGGTAGAGGCAAGCAACAGCTTCTGTATTGACACAGACAGAATGGTGTGAGAATGGGAATTGGACTTCCTGGAGGGAATCCAAACCACTTCATGGTATATGAGACACAGGCCTCTGCTGTGGCCATGGTTCCATTTCTTGGCTACAATTTTACCACGGTTCAATCAAGATTTTTCTGTTTATTTATCCCAGGAAAGTCAGCTGAGCATGCATGCTCCTATCTAGCAATATTCACTGCTTCACATACATACTGGGAGCTGCCTCGTACAACCACAGTCTTTTCCTGTCTTAATTGTTGAGGCAGAATGGACTAGTGTATAGATTGCCTCAGTTAGCCAGTAGTTGGTGGTTCAATGTCTTTCTCAAGGGTACCTCAAGAGTAGTTCTTATGGGAGGGGTCTTACTTACTCATTCATGTTCCCCAACTTATCCAGCCTGGGATTCAAACTGGTGCCCTTCCAGTCACAAGCTTGTTTTAACCTCTAACCCACTGCTGACCTCACAATGACAACAATCCCCTTCACATAGCACCTTAAAATGGCAGAAAAACAAGCAAGAGAAAATGCTTAGCGTGTTCATGATTATTATCAAAGGAAAAATACCACTGAGAGAAAACATCAACCCGGGTGACAAACTGGGGAATTCCCAACTGTCAACAAACAGATGCTTAAAATAACAGAAGATAACATATTCCCCTGCTGGGAAGCCATTCCAGTCTGCTGTACATATCTCGCCATCCTCCCTTTTAGACTGTGGTGAGAGAGAAGGGGAAATCAATTATCTCACTTATTGATCAGAAACTTCCGCCTTTTTTGATGCTTCAGGATGAATGCCGCGACTCTTTAATTGAAACATTTGCCGTCTGTTCAGTAAAGGTCCTCTGGCGGCTGTTGTATAGGGCCTGCTTTGCATTTTCTCTGTCGTTATTGACGTCTTGTCGCCCTACAGCAGCCAGCTGAATGCTAAGAGGATTAAGAAGTTAGAATGAGGAGGAGGAGACAGAAGAGAGGAGAGGCACACATTCTGCTCTCATCCTGTATTACCTGGGTGTGCTTATAGGCTGTGCATCAGCTTACAGCTGTGATTAGACAAATCTACAGTAGCAGGCTGAATGAAGGTATAGTAAGCCAGTTATTTGATCCTGCTAAAAGTCTTGGAGGGGAACTTTCCTCTGCATTCCGGTCTTGCAGAAATCATCAGGGATGGTGCATCACTGTATGGAAAAATAGGTCTCTGAATTCTCGATTTTAATGTTCTGCATGTCTGGTGTAATAAAATCCCAAGTTTCATGTAGTTTATGGGGAGAAAACTGATTGTACTAAATTAAAGAGGTAATCTGCAAGACGTCAAAATGTGTCCAATGCTGTGATGTCTTTTTCCTTGGATTTTCTGTTGTTTCTGTAGGTGGCGCTCTTTTCTTTGTTCGGTCATTGTGGTTATCACTGCTCATGCTAACTACCCAGTTGTTCTTTTGACTATTCCAAACAAACCAAAAACATTAAACACATCAATTACTGGATTTTTCCCAAGAAAGCTACCAGAAACCGAGTTTAAAACTGCAAATGGAAAAATTTTCATGTAGAATCATTTCAGGTTGAATCATTAAAACGTTAAATCGGTTAAGTCAGCTGCAAAATTATCTATTTTCACAAGAATCTCAGACGTTATCACTTTAACAGTGTTGCTGAAATATTTTTCGGAATTTTCATCAGTGAAATCGCTTAATTTCATCAAATCACCTTTATTCTGCAGGCAGGCTGAGGCTAGCAGGTCATGAAAATGTCATCCAATGTTCTGAATACGTTATGGCTGATCCTGTACCTGCCTCAAACCTCGGTACAAATCCCTTCCTCGATTCCTCTGCTTCACTGCTCCCCTCGCATTGCACCTGGGGAGGCCGAGAGCAAAGTCTTAAAAAATATGTGCACTCAGAAAGAAAATTCATAAAGGAGGTGATGTTTCCCGGTAATAAAGTATGCGCAGTGGAGGTGGTAATAACTCCTGACCCTATTAAATTAATTAAGTCACAGCTTATCATAATGGAGGGATGGAGAGAGAGAGAAAGAGAGATGGAAAAAAATGAGTGTGGTAGAGTCTGGTGGTAGTCCCTCTGAAAGCCTCTCGCTGATGAGGCTGGAGGGTAGGCACACCGAACAAACGCATAACTTATTAAATTAGTGTCGGTCTCCACGGGACGCACAATAATTGTCCTCCATGTCATTAAATTCAGCCTGCTTTTGGCTGCGCTTCACAGACTCCTTCAGCCAGCCAAGCACAAGGGCCACCGCCACCAACAGCTGCATGCAGTGGGCTGGTGTGAATGGGTGTGAATGTGTGTGTGTGTTTGTGTGTGTGTGAGCGTAATGTACTGTCTCAGTATCCAGGTGCAAAGCACCCCAAATTAGACCTAAGGACGCGATAAGCTCCATCTGTACTGCCATTGATGGACATTGATTGTTTATGGCAAGATGTGACACTCCATCGAAGTGAGTCCAAATTTGAATTTTTTTATGCAGAGCAAAGATCAAAAAACAGTTTCCAGAAGTCTATGTGGAAGCCATAGAAGAAAAAAAATGATATGAAGGAAAATTCAGGATCGGTGTTCCCTCTAGGCTGATTGTTGAACTACATCGAATATTTTATCACGTCAACCAAATAACATCTTGTCTGTCCCTACGTGTGATAATTTATCACATTGACCACATAATAATATCTTGTCACTCCCAACATGCACGAATGTATCACACTAACCAAATAATAATGTGTTGTCAGTTATCATTGTGCTCCAATTTGAATCCAGAAATCTCGTCGATACAACTGGATGGGGAAGTTTTGGTGGCAAATAGAAGATGCAGGGACTTTGCCATAGCTTAGGATTTTGTGAACTGACACCCCTGCATCCCCACCTCCCTCTTTTCTGGATTCTGATTCTTTGGGTGTCTGACATGATGAGGACGAGTGGACTTTTAAGTGGAAGAATCTGGCAGTGTTTGTCTCAGCTGCTCGGGGAAAGAAGCTGTGGCATAGTGCGATCAGACCTGTTTTTAAACTGTCACCTTCCTGTGGATATCTGACAAGCGCCTCGACAGTTATGTTCCCAGTCCGATGGGAGTCATCAGAGCCGCATGCTGTTTACCAGCAACACCCTGATTCGGTTTCATAACTCAGCGGCCAACGGTCTCCTACTGGCCAATGACTGTCATCCACCTCAAACATGGTGCAGGCATCCCATCCCATCTTACCACACCGCCACCCCAGAAATCATTCCCATGTGGTGTGGAAGGGTTTTACTGTCTGACGCTGCCTCAAAACTGATAACCCAACTAAAGGCATTTCCTGTGTGGCTTTCAGTGCAGAGTTTTAGTGTCCAGACGCGGTTTCTGAGGCTTGTACGTGCAGATTATAGTTCAAACATTCTGGACTCTGGACTGAGAAATTGGTTGAGTTAAACTTCAGTGGGCAGATATGAAGAATCACAGTATTTCAGAGCATTAGATAGCGGGAAAACTTGAATAACAGCAATGCAAGTGAAGGTACACAAGTCAAAATTCAATAAAACTTTTCAATGACTATGCCTTTTGTTACTGACTTATGTCCATGGCCTTCAGTATTGAAGGTCAGCGGTAGAGTTGTCGACTTCCACAAGTAAAAGTACGTAACGCCTGGGGGAAGCTCTCTACGACATATATGCTTTATGCTTAAAGATTTGAAATGATGTGGTGACGGTGTATTAACAATAACATGATTAACACAGTCCTTACAATCAGAACGCATGAACACAAAAATGTGATATACATGTGTTGTCCAATGTGTCATACAAGCAAACTTAATCGAACTAGTGCATAGTAATTAATTACCATCTAATCAGAATGTGTGACATTCTAATACTAATAATAGATGCTGCTTCAGTATTTGACCAATCATAGTGTTCATGAAAATGTATTCATCTAGCAACTAGCTAGCATGGATGATACGCCAAGGAAACCGGTGAAAGAAAACACCAAAAGATTGGTCTTTTCACAGAATGAATATTGCAAAGTTCCAAAAGGGGCTGAATTGAAAACATCTTTTTGAATTTCCATTTTTGCTCAGCAGCTAGCTAGCTAACCTTTGACTACTTTGGTTTCCAGTAAGAGTTATTTATGAGTCTGCACAGGAGATATGGAAGTGAGGAAAAGACCAGATATCCGCCTTATTTTGCTCCTCATTTTCAGTGCCTCTGAAGTACAGACTGTTAGGAGGAAGCATTTGGAAATTGCTGGAGCCAACATGTCTGGCTTGAGAGACTACAAGTTGCCTCAAAAATGTCACATTTTTCTTTTCTTTTTTTTCTTTTTTTTTTTATGACAGAAAATCAAGCATCATAGCCATTTTGAAATCCCACACCCCTGTCAGGTATGTTGTAGCAACGCTGTCACTCTGCTAAGTAGTAATGAGAGTAGCAGGTATTCTGTTTTGTTAGTAGCACAGATTCCCACAGACAGGCTGATGTGTAACAAAGCAGCAGGTCTCTTTCCCTCTCATACAGGCATTCTGTAATTGACCTGATTTAACCATCTAATTTGGTCTTCCCTGTCAACTTAACATGACTGACATGATTCTCAAAAATACTGAACAAAATGTCTCCCTTATGAGTTCAGTGCTTTTTTTTTTTTTTACATTTCAATTACGGTACCATTCCGTATTTTGCAGGATGGTTGCCAACCATAGTCAGCAGTCTAGCTAGCTTAGCCAGAAAACTATAAGCTAGTCTGGCTAGCTTAGTAGCCTAATATCACATTTTATAGATATCAGCCCTCAAAAACCCATATCAGTCTAACTTTGCACAACTGTTAACTATCTCTGTGGTTGATGTTTGTCCATTAGATGTGCTTGTTCCTTTTACTCTCCCTTCCCCCGCCTGCCACCTGTGGTCTATACTGCCATGAAAAGAGGTCATTACTGATCAGACAACTATTTTTTTTCTACTCTTCTCATCTCCCCATCTCTTGCCATATAATGGCTAAATGTCAAGACGAAGAAAGAGAGGATGAAAAGCTCAGGTAAAGAGAGAAAACTAAGCCTTTTGGAGCAGAGAAGAATGGATGACAAGAAGAAAAGAAGGAACGGAGAAGAAGAAATGAGAAACCATCTGCTGGCAAAATCAGTCATCCCCCCTCAACAAAAGCTGAAGCGACCTATAAATCATAAAGAACTTGGACGGAGGCAAAACAGAACACAATTAAAGCTCCTAACTGATGTGCAGCTTAGCAACACAACGAGGTTGGATGTTTCTACGCAAATAAGCAAACAAACAGGCAAACAAGCAGACAAGTCGGCGGCGAGTAAAATCTCCCTGCGAGTTACTCGGAGCTGATAATGAGGGCTCGCCTGTAAACAATACTCGAAACACTTTATAAATCTGATCTGTGACACACACAGAGGGGATACAGACACATTCTGTTAATTAGCATCGCTAATTATCAGCAATGCAACAATAATTAATTAAAAAAGCGATATTTAAATTAATTATTGATTACGTTAATTAAGTCAGAGGGGGTTGTGGGGGGGTAATTAAGATAAATGTTAGATGTGCTGGTAATTAGGTTAGGGTTGGAGCAGCAAGTTGACGAGACGTTGATGATGGTGATGATGATGTGAAGACAGTTTGAAGGCCAAGTGAGAGAAGCGGGGAGAGGGGGGAAAGAGAGAGGGAGGCTCGGGCACTTACACAGCGATTATTCACGACTCCTCTCCTTCTCTCCCTCTCTGCACAGCGGCTCCGGCCTCTTTTGGGAGCCGCATTGCGTTTTGTTCTTACTAATGACTGACTATTGATTTCTCTAACCTCCTCGGAGCCCTGCTCACCTCTACTCTGATCCTCCCGACCACTGAATCACTGGTTAACGCTCGGCTGGACCGCTGGTGTATGGACACGGACAGGCTGCCCGCTAATGATTACAAAGTGAATGGGGAGAAGACACTCACTTGGCCTTATGCCTTTCCTCTGAATCACCCACACGAGAGACCCCGACCCAGCCTGAGCCCACACATTCGCACCATTTTATAAGTTGGAATAATGTTATGAATTCCTGTAACGCAGCTTTTGGTTTAAGCTCACAGCTACACATTTCAGACTCATTTTTACATTCATATTCACCTTTTATTTTTGTTCATTTTTCATTTTTTGGCTGGCCAGCCCTACAATCGCGAATATCTGTCTGATATTCAATATTGTGACATTACATGTTTTATCTACATTAAAGGGTTAGTTGAAATGGGTTGTATGAGGTGTGTATCCATGTCTTACCTGCTTTAGATGCTGGTTGACACACTCCCAGTTTGGAGAAGCAGGCAGGAGAACCGGCACAGAAGCTAAGCCATGTACTGCTGTGGAGGGGGGCAGCAACAAAATGTGTTTTAG
>OMLF01056597.1:3055-18129 GCA_900302615.1 Holocentrus rufus | reverse complement strand
GATTTTATATATACTTTTTCACATAAAATGCTGATATGTTGGTATTAAAACATGATTGATTCCTGCTGATAAATTGTTTTGCCTTTCCCAAGGTGTTTTTTTTTCTTATTCACTCACAGATATTGTGATGTATGATAATCTTACAATATATTGCATATTGCAGAATCGCCTGGTATCGTGATTTCATCATTTCCATGAGTAAAATATCATTATAGTATCTTATTGTTACCCACTGATTCCATCTGTATATTTTAAGGTGAATCAGCTAGAAAGCGCAAAACTGAAGGAGGGGATTATTCGAGTTATTATAACAGCCGCTTGCATCTGATTACTAAAGCAAACATATATACATTTTTTAGTCTACTAAAATTACTGTAGATGTTTACAATGTTTATGACAAGTTGGTGCCTAAGTTAAGTGTTTTTTTGTTTGTTTGTTTGTTTGTTTGTTTGTTTTTGTGGCCAGGTGAGAACAATGCCATTGAGTTGAGGTGGCAACAGAAAACTAAAATGCCTAAAAATACGAGTCTCAGGTTTCCAAGAGACCAGCAGTGCTGTTTGCTAGGATCAAAAACATGATCTAAACAAACTGCCCAAAACAACCCCATGATACATTTTATGGGTCTGATATCCAGCAGTTTCTTAAGATTTTCTTTTGAAAACTGATGCTCATATTCGCCTTTTTCTTTATGTGTTCCTAATTGGCATGAACACCAGAGTCCATGGGCATGGAATTGTTTTGAAGAAGGAAACTCAACCACTAAACAAACTAGTCCACCAAACAAAGAGCGTCAGTTTATGTTTAGACAAATATAATGAATAGTTTATTCAGGAAAACAGTTGTCATGAAAATAATATCATTATTGCACAAATAGTTGGTAGTTTATACAGTCAAAGTCAGTACAGATTCTGCTTGTTAAGGTGTGAATCCAAACGGCGTGGTAAGAACTCAGCAGGGAGCGCAGCCAAAGCAGCCCAAGCCAGCAGACACGTATCATTAAGATATAGAGCCTACGTGATGCAAAAGGCACAAACATGTCATTGCAAGTGTATTTTGATTAATAAGAAACCAGACAAGAGGAGGCTGGGATCATAGGGGGAGAAAGTAGCACAGCCAGCCTCCAGCAGTGTGTGGCAGGTAGGAACCGCAGGGAGGTATGTGGAGCTGACAGCAGAAATGGACTGCCTTGTTTGAAATGTTAAACGTGATTGGTGTTAGTTTGGATCTGCTAATGGCCGGGGTTAGGGTAACATTTAAGCTTCTTTCGTGGGAAAAAAGTGCCTTTAGGTGTGTTTTATGTTTATATATATAAATATTTGTGGAATGAATAGAAGAACAACTGAGTCGTGAACATGAGCAGCCATAGCCACCATGGCTGAACAGACAAAGAGACAAAAAGGCGCCACCTACAGGAACTGAAATCCAATCAACCGAAAATCCAAGAAATAGGCATCACAGTCCCGCCCACACTGTTTGATTGACAGGTGAGCACAAAAACACAATGAGTGTTTTGCATCAAAGTAATTAAAATAATAAAAACAACAACAAAAAAAGACAGAATTCACTTCGATTACCACATCATATATGCTTTTAAATCTGCTCTTTTTTTGCGATTTGACTTCAAGAAAAATCTGAATACCAGTGAATGATTTGCACAGTGTTGCAGGTGAGGGGAGTGAGCCCAAAGTGTAAAAACAAACCCCAGTATAAATTATCTTCAGACCACAACTCTTTATTATGACAGAGAAATACTTTGAATGCATTTTGTCCACTTGTAGAAAACAAACAAACCAACAAAAAAAAACAAAAAAACATGTAGACACATTTCTGTGTGAGAGTCTAATAAGAATTTGAGAATTTCACAAGTCTTCTCAGGTCTCTATCTCATGTTTTCATCAGTTCTTCTCTCTGTCTCACATCCACACATGCACACACACACACACACACACACACACACACACACACCCCTCATCCATCTATCTCTTTCCCTTCTCTGGTCTCATTTTCTCCTCTAAATAATGATGCTGCAAACTTAAATCTCAGCCAGAGAATAAGAATGAATTTCTCTGCCCTGATTCACAGACGGGCTCTTTCAGTGGGCCATTCTATTTATGTTCCAATCGAATATAGCTGTGACTCACAAAGACCATTACTTTCATTCAGGATTATTGCAATATGCCCATCCAATAGCCGGTCTACCTGGCTGAAGCTTAAAACAGAATTTAAAACCAATCACTTGCAAATATACGCTGTGTGGAAGTCACTAGAGTCACATCCTTGTGCAATAAATATATTTATTACTTCAGTGTAAGCTGTACAGATTCCATGATAATATAGTAATGAGATATTATTTCTATGCACAGGCATTTTGTTTGCATCTCATACACCAGCAACATTAACACTAACCAAAAACCATGGAGCATATTATTGACAGCAAAAGACACCACTAATACAATTAAAATATATAATTTTGTAATAAATAAATGATGTTTCACTTTCACAACCTTAGATACCATAATATACATATAATAATATCCATATAGTAATTGTAGTGCAGGTGTACTGTACTTATATACTCCCATATGATTACAATGAAAAATGATAAATAAAGAGGTACATAAACTATTATCTCCAGTCAGTGGTCAAAATAACCCTAATTACATCATCAGAGGAGTCTAAATTTATGCTTTTTATTTCATTTCAGGATGCTACTCTGATAAAACTTACATGAGTGTGAATTTGGAATGATGCCATAAAGATTCATGTCAGGCTACAAAAGGTGGGCAAACTGAGTTTAGCTGTGTTTACCCTCCACTACACCCCTGCCGGCTTGACAAGATAAATCAAACGCTCTCCGTGTGATCGGAATGTATTTAAAATTCTATTTATTTATTTTGGCCAGGTTTGTTTGCTGTATTTTCAGGCGACACGGCAGAACAAACACCACGGCTGCGAGATTATCGGCAGAATACAAAACCATAGAGCCGCCATCGCTCAGGCGCTGGGAGGGCTCAGCGCATTCCTTTTTTATTATTAGTTCACCTACTTCTCCATTTTCCAGTGATTTTCTGGTTCCCCTGTCGGTGTGTGTGTGTGTGTGCGTGTGTGTGTGTGTGTGATCTCCAGCTGTTCCCAGATAACCCTGTTGTCTTGGAGGTGGACTGCAAGGCTTCTCAGCTGCATGTAGGTTTTAAATGCCAGCGAAGAACGTTGCAATAGTTATTAACAACTTGTGTTATTGCATAAGTCATTGCATAGAAATTGGAAAGTAGCAAGGACTAATCTGGTGAACTGTGCCTTTGCCTTGGCTTTTGAACTTGAGAGTAAGTGACATCACTGCAGATACATAGACCCTGGCAGTTGACAGTTCATGAATACATGTAGGGGTACGCACATTAAAAAATGAAAGGTTTTTATAAAAAAAGTGAAACACTGCCTCAACCAGCTGATGCAGTTTGGATGTTGGAGCTGTAACAGTGTGGCGCCGACTGGCAGCATTGTCTGTAAACTGTTAAAGCTTGTCTGCTTTTCCAGATTTCGCCTGTCACCTTAGCTCATTTAGCCCCGCTACCGATCCCCATTTCACAGACTGCATGTGACATCTCAAAGACGCATGCTTCCAGGCGTTTTAATTTTTAATAAAACGAATACAGAGGGTCCTTTTGAATGAAAACAATAGCCACTGTCAAAGACTCATCTGCCGCTTTAGTCGCACATGTGCTAGCTTTGCAGCAAAACAGCCATGCACAAACACACACACACACACATGCGCACACACAGATCTACACATGTCCAGAATGGTGCTGTCACGGTGGAATCACTCAAGCAGTCGGAGCTTCTAAAATCCTCAGTCAGTCAGTCAGCTGGCGAGAGGCAGACGTGAAACTGGTACAAGCCTCCCCACAGTGAGGCAGAGGCAGAAAAAAACATGCGACCATGAGGGATGAGAAGATAGAAGGAGAGGCAAATGGAGAGGTAGAAAGAGAGAGAAAGAGACAGGGAGGATGGGCCAGATGGAGAGTGAAGCATAAGGATGGAGAAAGAGTGACATGGATGCAGATGGACATCAAACTGCAGCGGTGAGGAATCACAATGGCCTTGTCAGCCGGCTTCATATAAACAGCTTTTAACTTGAAGGCCTTCATCAAGTTTCATCTCAAACAAATTCAACTAAAGGCAGTTTTCTGTTTAGCGAGCGTGATGTGATGCGGACTGAATGGAGGTGGGCAGACAAATAAGTTTCAATTTGAAACCTTTTTTTTTTCTTTTCAAGGTTTGGATTTTTCCCTTTCTGTGTAGAAGGCAGTAGTTGAATGTGTCCAAATTAATATTAGTTTACAGACTGTAGTTTTGCTTCTGAAATACTTCTTGGAGGCAGAGCTGCATGCCCTGAAGCTAGAAAGGAACAAGTGATGTATAAGTGTAAGAAAAGAATACTTTAGACTTACTTATTGACATTACTGTTATCATTTATTATCAATTATTAGACTTGCTTTAGGGCCAATGCATTCTATTTCAAATACTACACCCCCTGCTCTACATGTGGTCTTGTAGTGATGCAATGTGCTTCATATCACCAAGAACTAAGGGAAATTCAAGGAGGGCATGCTGAATAACTAATGAAACGTGGCGAGCATGTTTGGTGGCTGTATTGACATTCTGGTCTATAGGGGCTACTGTCAGTGGAGAAATTGATATGTCTGGTCAGTTATTCACAGGAAAAAAGAAATTACACCAAACAACAAAATGGGCCAAGAAATGCAGGATACATCATCAATCATAACATTTTTTTAATCAGTCTTAAAGTGTTTTGGGTTGTATTTTTCATTTAATTATTTATTTCCTATCATAAAAATAGAATAAATATCTTATTTATTATAATTAGGAAATGGAAATGGGCTGTATGTATACAATGGAAAAGTATTCCGACATTTTCTCTCTTCCCACAATTTGCTGTGTAATGGACTGATTTTATCTATTTCTTTGCCATTTATCTAGACACAACAGTCCAAAATGACAAAGCAAAAGCATGTTTTTAAAAATTACTGCAAATTTTTCAAGTACAACTCATTTATTAGAAAGTATTCAGTCTCTTTATTCAGTACTTTATAGAAGCAGGGAGTACAGCTTTGAGTTTTCTTGGATTCGCCTCTACCAGCTTTCCACACCTGGACTTGGGCAGTTTCTCTCTTTCTGTCTTACGGATCCTCTCAATCTCTGTCAGATTAGAAGGGGAACATCAGTGAATCACAGTCTTCAGAGTCTCTTTGCAGATTTTTAATGGGGTTCAAGTCTGGGCTTTGGCTGAGCCACCGAAGGACAATCAGAGACTTGTCCCAAAACCACTCCAGCATTGTCCTGTGTGCTTCAGGTAGTTGTCGATTCACATTTCAGCCCCAGTCTGAGGTGGTGTACACTCTGGAGGAGGTTTTCTGCAAGGATCTCTCTGTATTTGGTTGTGTTCATTGTTCCTTCAGTCCTGATCAGTCTCCTAGTCTATACTGCTGAGAAGTATGTCTATTGCATGATGCTGCTTCACTGTAGAGATGGTATTAGCGGAACCTGGTTTTCACCAGACATGCCACTTGGCACTCATACCAAAGAGTTCAGTTGTGGTTTCATCAGGTCAGAAAAACCTTTTCCTCATGCTTCCAGTCTTTTAACTGCTGTTCGGCAAATGCAGGAGAGCTTTCATATGTCTTTTGCTCAGAAGTGGCTTCCATCAGAAAAAAACTTTTTCTTCATGCTCTGAGTTTTTTAAGTGCTCTTTGGCAAATGTGGGCAAGCTTTCATAAGTCTTTTCCTCAGAAGTGGCTTCCATCTAGCCACTCAGGACATGGCCGATGGAGTGTGGCATCTTGTCCCATCTCTGTACAAGAACTCTGACGCTCTATTAGAGTGGCCACACCAAGACTCATTTTTTTCTGGTTACTGAGTCTGGCTGGTCTAAGAAGAATCTTGGTGGTTCCAAACATATTCCATTTCATGATGATGGAGCCCACTGTGCTCCTGGGAACTTTCAGTGCTGAAGCAATTTTTATACTCTTCCATTTCAGAAGTCTACAGATCGTTCTTTGGACTTCATGGCTTGGTTTCTACCCTGACATGCACTGTGAACCATGAGGCCTTACACAGACAGGTTTGTGCCTGTCCAAATCATGTCCAATCAGTTGAATTTGCCATAGCTGGACTGCAATTACATTCTAGAGACATCTCAATGATGATCAAAAGAAAGAGGATGATTCTAAAGTCAAGTGTGATAGGAAATCGACCCAATACTTATGAGAATGTTTTCAGTATATCGACAAAAGTTTCTAAAATGTGTTTCCTCTTTGTATTTGGCATTTTATATGTAGACTGGTGGCAAAAATATTCATTTAATCTGCTTTAAATCAAGTCTATATCATAACACAAAAAGTGATGGGGTCTGAATACTTGTCAAAGACACTGTATGTACAACACTGTACTTGATGGAGAGACAAGCTTTTATTCCAGTGAGCGAACAGGGCACTGTACAGGTACAAGAAGAAAATCTCAACAAGGTACTGTACCTGACATATTGGGTAAGTGTTTTTCCTATGAGATTCAAAACACTGACCTTTTTTGTCCTCTGTACCAAGCGCTACTCCCAGAGCAGGTTTTCCACAAAATTACCCATGCAGTGTGGAGGACATAAAGCACTGAAAGACTCCACTCAACAGTCTCCTACACAGCAAACTTCAAGGTGTCCAGTTGCTGGTATGTTTTTTAAAAAGATTATTTTAAGGGGTTTCTGCTTTATTGGATACTTATAGTGGAAAGAGACAGGAAATGTAAAGCAAAGAGAGAGGGGGTGACATACAGCAAAGGGCACGGGCTGGAATCAAACCCTCGCCTCTGTGCTCATAAGTATGTGTTGATCCACGGTGATCCCCATTTGCTGATATATTTGACATAGAAATTTTGCATTGCTTACTTCAGGTTGTGCATAGTTGGTCAAATGGCCTTATGTTACCTTGGCCAAATGCTGTTTTTCTCTCCCCAACCACCAAAAATAGCCTGAGTGTGACACCAAAAGAGTACACTTGTCCTTTCATTGATACTGTGCTTGTTAAAACTAACAGGAGAGACAAACAATACTTGGCTCCAGATTAAAAGATACACTCTAGTCCCTGTAGTTTTATAGCAGTTGATGATTACATGCCGTTTTTCCAAGTCTAATTATCTTATGGGTGGGATTGCTTTAAGGCACCCCTTATGGTTGTTGCTAGATTGTTTTTTTTTTTTTACTTTTTGCCAGCTTCAGTGTGTGGGAAGCTTTTGATTTGCAAGACGGTCATTATTTTTACTTGTGAAAAGATAGTAAATACTGGTATCCACAGCATGTTTATAGTGGGAGTGGGGGTGGACCGAGAGACATAGGCGAAGATAATCACATTTCTATACTCAAACAAGTTAATTGTTCATGATGGTGAATATTCTTTTGACATCTGAATTGGCCCTCTCCATGAATGCTCGCTCTCGATTATTGCACAAAGGATTGTAACATCAAACCCTATGTGTTGATAAATGCATGAAGCCCAGATCCCCTTCGCTCTTCCTCACAGCTCCTCTGGCTATCCGAGCAGACACAGCGATGCATGTCTGACTGCACTACTGATTTGATGGGACTTGATTTAGGAAATCTCTTCTTGGAGCCAATTCATGTTTCTACTCCAGTGGCCTATTCTCTTTTGCTCTGACAGTTTGGAGACAGCTTGAATCATGCACTTTCCCCAGTGTATGTGTTTTTACTCACTGGATGTGACTGATGGACTTGTGGATGTGTCTCTGGACTCCAGCAGAGGAAGAGGGTGGAAGAAACAAGAGGAAACAGGCACAGGGGTGGAAAGGGGAGGATGGTGTAGTGTTTCAGTCCTTCGCTAGGGGGAGCACTTGGTCTCCGGCAGTCTTGAGTTGCTCTCCCTCTCCACCCACCTCACCTGATCACACACAAACAGCAGACACTGATTCTAAGCCAAAGGTGCACAGTTCTGATTAAGACGAGTTAGGTGCTGTCATTATGGTTAAACTGTGAGCCTGTGAGGCCCATTGAGACGAACAATGATTCAAGTCTCTAAATACACTTGAACTTGAACTGGAACCAGTGTGATGGGTTGACTGGTTCTACAGCTGTTGGGCTCATAAGACTGTGGCAATGCCAGTTTTTAAACACTAATTTCAACTGCTATTAAATACTTTCCCCCAGTTATTATTATCAGTAGTAGTGGTAGTTGTAACAGCAGTAGCACTAGTGGGCATAGGCGGATTATTATACATTGGGCCCCTGGGCATGGATGCGTAGACCCCACCCTCCCCTTACAGGATTTACAGTGCACATACATGGGGTAGTATGGGGTACTCAGCCCCTCTAAAGTCCTATAGATAAAGTGGGGGCATAAACACTCGATTAAAATATATCATTGTGGTTTCTTTCTTGTGACATCTTCAAAGTGAATGTTAAGGCTGCTCCTTCAGTGTTTCAGTAGGACTTTTGGGGCCGAGTTATTTCCATGAATGACTGAACCCTTTGACTATGTGACAAGAAATGCATCTTCATGCAGAGGGTCTGGCTGAGGAGCCACCTGAGCCCTTGGGCCCCTGGACTTGGGCCTGGTAGGCCCGTTCGGTAATCCACCCGTGGTAATGGGAACAGTAGTAGCAGTTGTAATATAAGCAAAGGCAAAAGCAATATTAGTAGTAGCAGTAGTAGTAGTGGTAGTAGTATAAATAGCAGTATTAGTAGCAGCGGGCCACAGATAAATCAGAAAGAAAGAAAGAATAAATTTTCACTTTGATTTCACTCGATAAAAAGGCATAAGACACCCACCCTACTGTATTAGACCCCTAGTATTATATAATGTAATTATATGATAATAATGTATAACAATGTAATTTTGTTTAAAGTTAAAAGATGTTCCTTGGTACAAAACCTAATCAATTCAGCATTTAGATCGATAGATAGATAGATGCTTTATTTGTCCTAAGAGGTAAATCTCTTTGCCACAGCAGCAACACAAAACAATTTAAGGAACTTTAAAAAGGTATGCACATAGTAGATAAAAATCCAATATACTTAGGCATCTTTATGGCCCACAAAATCTATGGTATAAGACGTGATCTGCTTGTGCACAGTTCAAAGGAAAACGTCTGGATATACAGCACTTTCCAAAAATATAACCCATCCATCCATTCATCCATCTACCAATTAATGACTAATTTTCCTTGAAACTGCACCAGTCCAGCCAGGGGTTCACTGATCCATGTATTAAGTAATCCAGTTCCAATCTAATGATGATAACCAGAAAATTAAAGTAAGCATCTTTTACAGACTATTTATAGGGTCTCTGGTTTTAATTCATTATAGAGATTTTAAATTTTGACCCCCAAAGTTTACTTTTCCGCCGCTAGGGGTCGTATGAGGTCTGCGGATCTCTCTCTCTCTCTCTCTCTCTCTCTCTCTCTCTCTCTCAGAGCTGCTTAGCTGGAAGAGAGATAATAACGTTACTACTACTGGGTGTAATTATAGCGCACAGCCTTGAGAGTAGCACATGAATGGCGAATGATTCACTGCATACATATCACAACATTTGCATACATTAACCCGATTTATTCACCGTTCCTTAGCTGTACATAAAGGCCCTACCACTAAGTCAACAAGTTACCCATTCACTATAGTGAGGTATTGCCACATTATATGATGGACTTTGCGTCTAGAACCCGTGGAACAGCATTATTTGACTACTTTGGGTTTAACAGGCCGCTAAGGTCAGTCATAATTTCTCGGCCTTGTCATTTTCTCCCCAGTACTTTACTTTTCTCTCTGTCTTTCTTTTAGGTCAGGTATTCAACAGAGAAGCGTTCACCAAGTCAGTTCAAGCAGAGAGGTAGGGATAGACGAGAGACGGAGAGAGAGAGAGAGAGAGAGAGAGAGAAAGAGAGAGAGAGAGAGATGGGCTGGTCCAACGTTGAAAGGCACACCTGCCACCCAATCAGAGGCGAGCTCTCGACTCGATTGACAGCCTCGGGGGCCGAGAGGGGAGGCGCGTTGCGGAAAAAGCAAATAGTTGAGTGAACAGCATCAGTACAGAGTAGAGTAGAAGAGACCGCAGTGTAAGAGTAGGGTGCCAAAAGGGAGAGAGGCAGCAAGAGAGAGAAAAGGGGAGAAGTCACAAAATTATTTTATACTTAGGGATAATCAGAGAGGACAAAATGCATCTGATACATGTCTTGTGTGGATTATGATTTTTTATTTTTATTTTTTGTGCAAACTAATAGCTCTTTTTAGACTGGTTTCATCACTTCAGCAGCACTGCGCTTCATTGGAATGTGCGCTGTATCCTCGCCGGGACGCATCTGAAAAGCAAGTGGTGCTTGTTGAGCTGAATAAAAATAGCTTTTGCAGTAATCAAAGCTGCACGGGGCCACACTGAAATATCAAAAATGCCTCTCTTTTGACGGGACTACTCATAAAATATCGGACAGATTTCTCCGAACGCCTTACACATTTTTGGAGACTTTTACGCATTTTGGAGACTTTTTCCTCCTGACTAAAATGGGTGATGGGAATTGACGTTTTATCGAATCAAAGAGGATAATAACGTATATAACCTTTTTTCCCAAGTGCACTTGTTTTTCCGGCGATGATTGTGCTTTTGATTGTCCTGTGCATCACGGATGGAGTGCTCTCTCAGATACGCTACTCTGTGCCGGAGGAGGCAGAACACGGCACCCTGGTGGGGAATATCGCTGAGGACCTGGGACTGGACCTCACCAAGCTTGCCTCCCGTCGCTTCCAGGTCGTGCCCAGCTCACGGACACCGTACCTGGAGGTGAACTTGGAGAACGGCGTCTTGTTCGTCAACGAGAAGATAGACAGGGAGCAGATCTGTAAGCAGAGCGCCAGCTGCCAGCTCAACATGGAGGTGTTCCTGGAGAACCCGCTGGAGCTGTT
Source organism: Holocentrus rufus (assembly GCA_900302615.1). Lineage (NCBI taxonomy): Eukaryota > Metazoa > Chordata > Actinopteri > Holocentriformes > Holocentridae > Holocentrus > Holocentrus rufus. The sequence goes on along the minus strand of OMLF01056597.1, from coordinate 7,157 downwards.
CCGGGTGGAGATAGAGGTTGTGGACATCAACGACAACCCGCCCAGCTTCCCGGAGACCGACATCACGGTGGAGATCTCGGAGAGCGCAACGCCGGGCACCCGCTTCCCTTTGGAGAGCGCCTTCGACCCGGACGTTGGCTCCAACGCTTTACGCACATACGACATCACCATAAACAACTACTTCTACCTGGATGTGCAGACCCAGACAGACGGCAACAAGTTCGCGGAGCTGGTCCTGGAGAAGCCGCTGGACAGGGAACAGCAGGCGGCGCACAGGTATGTGCTGACCGCGGTGGACGGGGGTCAGCCTCCCCGGACGGGCACCGCGCTGCTGGTGGTGAAAGTGCTGGACTCCAACGATAATGTGCCCGTGTTTGACCAGCCCGTATACACGGTCAGCCTCCCGGAGAACGCACCGGTCGGCACCCTGGTTATCCAACTAAACGCCACCGACTTAGACGAGGGTCTTAACGGGGAAATCGTTTATTCCTTTAGTAACCACATTTCCAGCCGTGTCAAGGACCTGTTCAGCATAGACGCGCGTACCGGGCGCATCGAAGTGCGCGGCGAGGTGGATTTCGAGGAGAGCAGCCTGTACCAGATCTTCGTCCAGGCCAAAGATCTGGGGCCAAACGCCGTGCCCGCGCACTGCAAAGTCCTGGTGAAAGTGACCGACATGAACGACAACGCACCGGAGATCACCTTCAGCACCGTGACCGAGTCGGTGAGCGAGAAAGCGGCCCCTGGCACCGTCATTGCGCTGCTGAGCGTGACGGACCGGGACGCGGAGGAGAACGGGCAGATCCACGTGGAAATCCTCGGTGACGTCCCGTTCAAATTAAAATCATCTTTTAGGAATTATTTCACCATTGTAACCGACGGGCCGCTGAACAGGGAGCAGGCGGACTCCTATTCCGTGACCGTAGCGGCTCGGGATAAAGGTACGCCCTCCCTCGCCACTACAAAGTCCATCAAAGTGCAAGTGTCGGATGAGAACGACAATGCACCGACGTTTACGCAGCCTATATATGATGTGTATGTGACTGAGAATAATGTGCCAGGGGCGTATATCCACGCAGTGACCGCTCTGGACCCAGACATTGGGCAGAACGCTCTCATAAGCTACTCCATACTAGAGTGTGACATCCAGGGCATGTCAGTGAAAACCTATGTGTCAATCAACGAGGAGACAGGCTACCTTTATGCCCTCAGGTCATTTGATTATGAGCAGCTGAAGGATTTCACCTTCATGGTCCAGGCGAAAGATGCAGGCAGCCCAGAGCTCTCCTCCAATGCCACAGTAAAAGTCATCATTGTGGACCAGAATGATAATGTTCCCCTGGTGCTTGCCCCTCTGGGGAAAAACGGCACAGCCAGGGAGCCCCTGCCCCGCTCGGCCGAACCGGGCTACCTTGTCACCCGTATTGTTGCCATGGATGCAGATGATGGTGAGAACGCACGGCTGTCCTACAGCATCCAGAGGGGGAATGAGAACGGCATGTTCCGGATGGACTGGCGGACGGGTGAGCTTCGGACGGCCCGGCGGGTGTCGGCCAAGCGGGACCCCCACCAGCTCTATGACCTGCTGATAGAGGTGAGGGACCATGGCCAGCCGCCCCTGTCTTCCAGTGCCAGCGTCCTGGTGGTGCTGGTGGACAGTGTGGCAGAGGGCCGTGGTGCCGGTGAAAGGGGAGGCACTACCAAGGCCAAAGATGGCACCCTGGACCTCACCCTCATCCTCATCATCGCCCTGGGTTCCGTCTCCTTCATCTTCCTCCTGGCCATGATCGTGCTGGCTGTGCGCTGCCAGAAGGACAAAAAGCTCAACATCTACACCTGCCTGACCAGCGAGTGCTGCCTGGGCTGCAGCTCATGCTGTTCCCGGCAGGGCCGTGCCCGCAAGAAAAAGCTCAGCAAGTCGGATATCATGCTGGTGCAGAGCGCTGTTAACGTCGCCGGGGCTGGTACGGCCCAGGTCCCCGTGGAGGAGTCGGGGAGTTTCGGCTCCCACCACCAAAACCAGAACTATTGCTACCAGGTATGTCTGACTCCAGAGTCTGCCAAAACCGACCTCATGTTCCTAAAGCCGTGTAGTCCGTCTAGGAGCACAGACACCGATCACAACCCGTGCGGGGCCATAGTGACAGGGTACACAGACCAGCAGCCTGACATCATATCAAACGGCAGCATTTTATCAAACGAGGTAAGAGTTCCTCTCATACCTATGACAACTCCCTCCCTTCCCTTTCTTTTCAAAGACACCCAGCATGTGAATAATAGCCTAACTCATACACAATTACATACCCCTAGACTGTGTTAACATGGAAGCCTGCCTGTTTGATACAGCCCTGTGGGATACCTACAAATTGATATACATCCCTATGTGACAATAAAAATATATGCCAGATAGATCACACTTTCATACATAAGCCATTTCCATCTCCAAAATGATTTTCCTCAGTTCATCGGCATGTCAAGCCAAGTGTTTGAACAGACTCCCTACACGAATGGCTGTTATTATGTGTTAATACATAAGCCCTCACATCCGTCTGACTGATTTCCAGAAAGGCATTAAAGCAAACATGATTAGGCTACCAGTTGCTGACATGTTGCCTTTGGTGATCCCCAGGGAGGTCAGCCCTGGAATAGCAATGATTGCATGTTTATGTTGTGCTCCAAAGTGTTTTAGTCCCGCCTTTAAATAAAAAGATGGATTCTGAATAAGATAAGCATAAATAAGGATAATGTATGATGCCTTGGAGGCTGTTGGTTGCTGTGAGTGTGTTGTGTGTGTGTGTGTGTGTGTGTGTGTGTGTGTGTGTGTGTGTGTGTGTGTGTGTGTGTGTGCATGCTACGACCTAGTCCCTTGGGAGAGGAACATTCACATTAAGCATACTGGTCACGATGTTGCTGAGTCGCACTAGAACAAAGATGCGTCTCTAGCTTTGCCAGCCTGAATAGGTGCACCACTTCATCTTACGCCTTGGCAACATATCTGTGGGCTACGCTTCCCTGCGGGAAAACATACCTCCCAGGCCAAAACACAGACTTCTCACCAAATATGAATGATATCTCTAATTGTTGAATACGACTCATGTTCATTTCATACCTAATATCAACATGGAACTGTGTGGGCTGCATCATTCCTGGCTCGGTGGTGAATTTTTTGAGGCTTTCTCTATGCTAATCTTGTTACGTAAGGCCCTACCGCAGCACGAACTGAAACCCTCCCCTTCTCTTTCAGACCAAACACCAGCGAGCTGAACTCAGCTACCTAGTTGACAGACCGAGGCGTGTCAACAGGTAAATATGGAGAGAGAGAGATTCTTGCCAACTTCAGCTCTACAACTATAGTTTCTGCTATTCTACCTACCTGCGTGAAACCTCTTACCTGTTGGCTCCTTATTTGATAGCCTGCTAATAATTAAAGTGATGATGATGAAGATGATAGGATCAGGAAGGGGCTGGGGCTGCATTCAAATGATCATAAGTGATAGGTCAGAACAATCTACCGGGACACATCTATATGGTATGCGAGGCTTTGATTTAATATTCCCTTTTGTTTGCCCCGCAGTTCGGCGTTCCAGGAGGCAGACCTGGTCAGCTCCAAAGACAGCGGCCACGGAGACAGTGAGCAGGGAGACAGCGACCACGACGCCACCAATCGAGGCCATTCCTCTGGTAAGAGGCAGCGCAGTGTGAGAACGAGCGCTTCATTTAGAAACCCTGCCTTGGAGGGTCATGTCCAGTTTCCTTGATGTTTCCTTGAGCTGCCCAATCGATGGCTTGTTGACTTGTATAGGACTTGTGTAAGCTTGTTTATTAGCTTGTGGTTAGTTAGATCTGGAGGCAGATCGCTGTCCGGTGCTGAAATAACAGCGGCACTTTGTGGCTCAGTTGCTGCACATTTTCTAAGGAGGAGAGTTCTTTGAATTAGGGCCCGTCTTCGCATGTCTATGGTCAGCATTATCTGAGGCATTTCATTGTGTCCAACAATCTGCTTTTATGCTGATGCTGTTACAATATGAGACATTCTGAGTCCCTTTGATGATATTGTGGCCTCTGACTTCCTTTCATAAAAAAAAAAAAAAAAAGTGCAGGC
>OMLF01056594.1:15206-27803 GCA_900302615.1 Holocentrus rufus | reverse complement strand
AGTGTCAAACTGCATCATCCTTCAATGTTTTGTCAAAAATAGACACAACTATCTCATATATTATTCAAGAATTTACATTTGAGGGGCAGATGGACACAGAGCTATGAAAATTGTGGAATATGATATGAATATGATATGAAGAAGGTACAAAAGTCACATTTCCTATGCCATTTGGACTTTTCTGTTGTACAGGCTATTCTGTTGTATGGAGAGAATTGTAATTTAGTATCTTAGATTTTATCAATACTTACCGTTTTGACCTCTGTGTAGTTGTCCAGACCATACTCTCCCAGCTCTCTGCCATTTCCTGAAGCCTTATAACCTCCAAATGGTGCCTGGGCCCCAAACACGTCATAGCAGTTAATCCTGCAGATGGACACATACAAAATTTGGAATTCTTACAGAGACAGGTAGTTATAATGTTTAGATAAAGTTTGAATTTTCGGTAGCACTTTACATCAGGGCGCAGTAATAACATGGTAATAGTGGGGTAATAGTTTGATAATAAAGAGGTAATAAGTAATATAATGTAATTACCAAAGTAATAACAAGGTAATAGCTTGGTGTTACTTATGGGTATATCTTTGTAATTATTCAACCATAATTTATGTAACATAATTTATGTAACAGCAAATCAATCAATCCTAAAATGAACAGGCAACCAATGTAGAGATACTTAAACAGGATTTATATGGTCCCATTTCCTAGTTCTAGTTAAAAGCCTTGCTTTAGCGTTCTGCACACATTGAAGAGGATCAATCTCTTTTTGAATGAGGCAGGTAAACAGAGCATTACAGTAATCAAAGCAAGATGAAATGAATGCATGTATAACCTCTGTATCAGTGATATTTAGAATTGATCTTATTTTTGCAATGTTTCTGAAATGGAAAAAGGATGACTATGTAGTCTTTTTAGTGTGTTGCTTGAAACTGAGGGTTGGGTCAAATAAATCTCAGCTGATATATGATTAAGGCCTATCACAAGGACTTCAGTCTTATTAGAATATGACTGCAGAAAATTATTGGCCATCCAATCCTTTATGTCTGCTAAACAGTTGTGCAGGGAATCCAATTTACACCGTTGACCAGGTTTGACTGTAACGTACAATTGTGTGTTCTCTACAAAACAATAAAAGGAGATACCATGATTTCTAATTATGTGACCTAGTGGTCACATAATTAGTCACATCTGTAAAAAAAGTATTGGTCCAAGGACAGAGCCTTGAGGCACACCACACGGTAACACTGATACGGATGAGTTAAATGCATCCATGGATAATAGGAATTTCCTATCAGATAAATAGGATGAGTGCAGTCCCTGAGATACCTACCCGCTACCTTAGTCTCTCAGTAAGTATAGAATGGTGTCAAAGGCAGCACTAAGGTCAATCAGCGCAAGGACAGAGCACTCTTCTGCATCTGCATTAAATAATTCAATAAAATGTATGACTCTAACAAGAGTAGAATAGTGCTGTGCTGCTGACGGAAATTTTTCATTTCATTACAATCTAACACCTCTAAAACTTGAACTCATACTATTTCTTCCAACACTTTGGAAATAAAAAGCAAGGAGGAATGGCAGATCTAATGTTTGTAATCTTATCCAAGAAGAAATAGGAAAGATTGCCAATCAGTGTTCAAGGAGACTGGCACAACAGGAGGAGCAGGATTTACAGGGTGATCAGTTATACTGAACAGACATCTAGGATTATGCTTATATGAGGAAATAAGATCTGAAGATGTAAACATGACACCCAAAGCTTCTAACAACATCACTAAGGAATTCATTACCTTGGCTCAAGTACGTGAACCGCTGGACCAATAAATAGACATCTACAGAACTTTGCTTGAACAACCGGAAAAAGCTTCAAAACTTGTGTGCAAATCATTGTTGATTCTTACAACAGAAGGATTGATGATCTGTCAAAGCAAGTCTATGATCTCAAAGTGAGTCTAGAGAGCTAGACAAGAAGCCCTCTGTATTTTTTGTTTCATCCCACTTGGACAGAAGATGACACACCGTTGCTGCACAATTTTGTCAATGTCAGTGGGAGAGTACCCAAACCTGGCAATTTTTTCAATTTCCTCAATGTTCTTATCATGCCTTAGAGTTCCCCCTACACATCACACTCAAACACTGCTCTCCTCCCCAGGTGAGAGGTGAAGCTCAGCTGCCTTGGATTCAAAAAGGTCACCAACGTATGACTTAGGACTGACGTACCCATCAATTGGGTCTTTCAGCACACAAACTTTTGCCAGCGGATTTATCACCCTGTTGCTGACAGATCTGATCAGACAGCCAAGTAACTTGAGGGGGTCTGCCTGTTCTCCCTCAAAAGTCTTGACAGCTAGTTACTTCACTCAGCATTGATTCAAAAAAGTCAAAGGACATTTTGAGGATCATTGTACATGGCGTATAAAACCTCAGCCATGTAGCAGTGTTCACTTGATTTTGTGAGGCTGAAATGCAATGCAATCCATCCACCAGTCCAAAATGCGTGAAACCGCTGATTTGATGGAAAGTTAATGTGTTGCACACACTTTAGTTATCTGTAAGGGTTTCTACCTACAGTTAATGGTCTCAAATATGGCTTTGTAGGCCTCCCTTCGTTTTGGGGAGACAGATAACCAGTTTTAAGTCTCTTTTCCCAAGTACGACGATATGAAGGAAATATAAAATGAAAGAAATGAGGGAAATATTATACACAAGTGCATGTGAGGGTGTATGAACTTATTTAAAAACCACATCCAAATGACTTCCAAAAGCTTGATATAAAAATACATAATTATCCATAAATTTAAATATCTAGATTGTCAATTAAAATGTAAAGGTGTATTAGTTATGAAAAAACTGCATGATTTAGCTTGCTTGATGTTACTGAGAATTAACTTAAAAGTACAACAGACAGTGAAGATTTTAAAAACATGTTTTCAAAAGAACATTAATTAATAAATAATCATTAATTAGTTAGGAGGGGTGGGGCTGGGGATGTTGTTTTTTGGTTTGTTTCTTTTAACCTTTTACGAAATGCTATGATTACATATCTAGGCCATTGAAAGACTGTTTCTACAGTATGAATGAAAATACCGCTTCTCCTGGCTTATACATAGTACATCCTGGATCTACCCCCTCTACTAATAACTTTGGCACATCCCACTTTCAGTTTGGTGGTTGACCAAGGAAACTCTATACAAGGTGGTAACAGATGCTCATCGTTCTGTTCTTTGGACTCTTGTTTTCTTTGTGTTTGGGACTCTTTAGGTTATGGACTTGTGTTTTGGGGTTTTAGTTCTGTTTTGGACTCTTGTGTCCTTGTGTTTCTTGTTTTGGTTTCTGTCCCTGCTCTGCGTGGCCCTCCTGTTTCCCTGTAGCCCTTCCCAGCCTGTGTTCCCCTGCACACCTGCCTTGTATCAGTCTCGTGAGCCCAGTCCTTGTGTTCTTGCCGTCCTCACCCCTTGTTGTCTCAGTTAACCAATCCCAGTGTTTCCAACCTGTTCCTAGCGCCTTCACACTCCAGGTGTGTCTTGTTCTGTAATTAGTTCCTTGTGTATAAATACCTTTTCCTTTGTTCCCTGTTGTTTCGTTTGTCTTAGTTTTCTAGCGTTGCTACAGTGTTTCCTTGTGCTCATCATGCACCTCATGCCTTGTTTTGTGTTTTTTGCTTTTTGCTTGGATTAAAATATTATTTTCTTCAGTCCTCGTGTTTCCCGGCTCTTGCATTTGGGTCCACCTGCCTTGCTACTCCGTGACACACAAAGCACCAGGTAACCCAAAAATATTTAAATAAATGAGCTTATGTTAAACGGTATGTATCTGTTTATGGTTAACTGTTTATGATTAATGTTACGATACATTGTAAAGGCAGCTGAAATTATTTAGCTGTTAGCTGATGCCAGCTTATCATGTCAGCGCGATTGCTACTGCTAACGCTAGCCTCAGAGACTGGGCATTGATACCATGGAAGTAGGGCAACAGTGGTGATAACAAAGCACAACACAAATAGCAACAATCCTATCTGCCAGCAAAATAGAATTAAAAGTAGAACTATAAAATTGTCACTTGGCTGTGCATATGAGCGGTGTGCAACCTACTTATTTATTACACAGAAACTACCACAAGTGTTCCCAGGTAATCACTATGGCTATTGATGTTTGTTTTAATCTAATATTGCCATGAAATTAAATAGAAACAGGTAGTTTAGCATTTTGCAGCCCTGATTCATGGTTATAACACAAAAACTGCTACAAGTGTTTATAGGTACCAAGTCACGGTATTAAACATATAATTTGTACAGTATTTTTGGAACATCAGGAATGATCACTTTCAGCATTACAATATGGTAAATACCACTTTTGACTTCCAAGACTTTCATGTGATTTTGAAGATATTACAATGATAATATTTTGAAAACCAATATTACCTCATTATCAGGTTATTACCCCATTAATGTCACCATATTACTATTTTTTAATCCAAATATTTCTCTGATATAACCAGTTTATTGTTAGCAGGTTACCATATTGTTAACTAAATATTACTATACAATTACTAAATAGTTTTGTCTCATTGCTACCTTTAAATGTGTTTCCCAATTATTACCCCCGTTTTTGGCCCCTTACTACACTGTTACATAAATTTCAGTCTAATAATTACCCAGATATACCTGTTGTTAATACCAAGCTATTACCTGGTTATTAATTTGGTAATTTCATGTATTACTTAATCATTACCTCTTTATTATCAAGATATTATTATCAAGATGAAGAGCAAAAATGAGAAGATGACAAAAATAGGAAGGAGATTTGTAACACTAAAATTGGAAGTTTCTGGGAAAAATTTTGTTCAAAATGTCTTTGGAATTGGATTCTTTGGAATCCAACACATTCAGTTAGTTTCAGCAAAATTAATTCAACATGTCTGTTGCTTTGTAGGTCAACAGCCCAAGCTCATATTAGTGTGGAAATCAAATTGATATAAAAAAAAAGTCAAATTTTATGCACAATAATCTGTAATTTGGCAGAAATACTCTAGACACCATGAATGTTTCATGGAGATTCATCATTTTGTTTTTGAAATCCTGATGTTTAAAGATGCTTTTGTAGGACTAGTAGGGTTTAATTGGTTTTACAGTTTTTGATAAAAATGCAGTGGTGGACTTTGTAATTTGTCCTAGGTTGTGGCATATGAAAGTTTCTCTTGACTTGGGGCTACGTTTTGGTGCAAGATGTAAAGCCATAGCATGTACAGTTGATTTTTTAATGATTTTGTGCATGGGAAGGCAGTTTTGGAAAGAAGAAGAATGAACCCCACATATTAGTTAGAAGAAACATAAATATATCTTCACTGTACCACCTGTAAGGTAAGGTAAGGTAAACTTTATCATCCCCGAGGGGCTGGGGCTTGAACCTGCAACCTTTGGTACCCTTTGGCAGGCTCCTACCAGGATGTGCCACCTGGGCGGACAGCTAAACTGGCTGCTGACAGCTTTGTAGGTCAACAGCCCAACCACATATTAGTGTGAAAAAAAAAAAAAAAGAAATTTGGAAATTTGGCGCAAATACTCCAGACATAGTGATTCTTTTTGTGTATTATTTACATGGTGATTCATCATTGTGTTTTTGAAATCCTGATGTTTGAAGATGCTCTATTTTCCATTGAGAACAATGTACTGCACGGGAGCAAAATTCTTTAGATAAAATTCTGAAATTTCACACAGTGAGCAACCTATCCTTCCAGAATATTTTCATTTATTTTGAAGTAGACTGGACTTTCAGTAAGTAAGAAATTACAATGTAAGTGGACAGTGAGTTTACAGTCAGATATTTTTATGCACTGTCGGCTCAAATTTTGATAAAAATGAAAATCCCTCTAATCATTCTGTTGAGGATGGTCTCAAGATGTTGTGTTGCCATTTTTGCATAATTTGAAGAAAATCTGTAGGACTAGTTAGTAGGGCTGGGCAATTAATAGAGTTTCAATTTCAATTACTTTTTTGGCTTCACACGATCATGAAAACAAAATAATCAAAACTAAACGATTATTGAGCTGCATGACATGTTGCTTTGCCCCTCCCCCACAGTGATTATAATTTTTCCCATAATCGAGCAGCCCTACTAGTTAAGATTAATTAGTGTTACAGTTTTTGATAAAAGTGCAGTGGTGGACTTAATAACATTGCCTGGGTTGCAATGTATGAAAGTTTCTCCTGACTTGGGGCTACATTTTAGTGCAAGTTGTAAAGTTGTAGTTTTAATGATTTTCCCAAGTTTTGAACTTGCATGCTTGCTGTAGTGCCACCTTGGGGAAATTTTCAGTTCAGTTTATGATGTTTTGGACTAGACTGGATAGCTGTGCAAAGGTTGGTTTATTTTTTTGCATGGGAAGGAAAAAGAAGAAGAAGCAGAAGCAGCTGCGCTTCCCAGATCCTAATTAAGCTACATGTGGATGTCTGTACAGTGAGTATTGAAGGCTGACTTGCACAATTTTGTGGTTAAATTCCCACTATATATGCTTATCTCATCTTATCTGTCTTGGGGTTAATGATGAACTGTGTCACAAAAAACAACACAATAATAATTCAGGCAAAATGAATAATCCTACCAGACTGTGCCAGCACGGAGCCCATTAGAGACATAGTGAGCCTTGTCAATGTCTTTAGTAAAGACAGCAGCTGCCAGACCATATTTGGTATCATTAGCTCTTTCCACTACCTCCTCCAATGTTCCAAACTTCAGGATCTGCATTACTGGACCAAAGATCTGGAGAGGGAAGGAGAGAAGAAAACATGGGGGGGTGAAAAAGTAAATAGGAACAGAGAGGGAAAATTAATGAATGTTGTTTTGGGTATATGGTGTGTAAACAAATGAGGCTAACACAACTTCCTCTGCTCCCTGAGTCAGTCATGTCTCCAGTCAGGACTTAAAGGAATACTCTGCTTAGGTCAAAATACCCTTTTTTGGACTTACCCAGACTGAGACAATATATTTTATACCATTTTCACCTCTTTACATCCACTGCTTCCGTTCAGATTTGAATATGATTCCTCTTATTTTAAAAGATCAGATTTGGGCCAGATTTCTGTGTTCACACTGCGCAGAAAAATTGGATCTACAGCCCAATCAGAGTTGGGCCGTAGCATGAACGTAGCCATATGACAAGGATGCGGCAGAGTCTGCAGACTTTCATTCCAGCCAGTAACTGCAGCATGTGATTTCACTAATCGGTGAAATCATCTCTGCAGTATAGGGGTGGGTGGATCAATCAAAAATATTGACACTATTGATACCACACATGGGCATTGATAGCATCAATGTGGGCATTAATGCAATGGGGTCGATGCAGTGTCTCTCTGCTACATTCTCTCTTCTTCAGTTAACCATTTCAACAAAGATCAGAACTGTCTGTGCAAACGACGTTCTCTTGTTGTGAACACATACATGCAAACTTCTCCACTGTTGCTGTTGTCATGTCATCACATGAACATACGCATCACGCACACCCTGACTACCCGCAGCAGTCCGACACAGTGATGACAGAAAGAAAGCGTGTCATATGTTATTTTGCCCATATAAATGAAAACCTTCCAAACTGCAATGCGTGTTACAAGGCTGTTCTTTACTGTGGCAACACCACCAATGTATATAAACATATGAAAAGCCATGAAAAAGAGTTGTTTCAGAGAGGCAACGAGTGTCCAGGTAGCCTATAGAGTGAAATTAATATACTAGTCAAATATGATCTTCAGCATTGGTTAAGCTTATATTTTCCATTTTCAAACTGTCAAAATGTGAACTCTGTCATCATTAGCTGTTACTTTAGCAGAGTGACTAAATATAGACTATATTCAGGCAATGAAATAAGCCTAATATATTATGCCCACTGAAATGAATTATTTGAATGGAATTAAATAATAATATAAATATACCTCAAACCTCCATGTGATTTAGGGATAATTCCAGTATTTTTGAACCTGGGCTCTATTTTCCCCTCTATTTGGGTATAAATGATAAATTGGAACAAAAGTTTTGGAATCGGTCCGGTATTGAGCGAGAAAATTATAACTGGCAACTGCAAAACACAGCTGTAACGTAACCTGTCCACGTCAAAGTGTGTCCATTAGTGTGTTTTTGCCACTGAGAGGCTCAGGTTATCATTAGAAGTGTCTGACAACATTAGGGAAAGCGCTGGCACTCAGTGCGCATTACCTCTACTCTGCAGCTACTGCAGCAGGTCTCTCCACTCTTGGAACAGCATTTATAGGATAGGATATACATATAGGATAGCCATGGTATAGGATTTCTTCTCTTCTTTTGTTGGCAGTAGTGATCCAAATATTCACTGCAGACCTGGTGGTCTGTAAGGTGCAGTGCAGAGACAGGAGTGTTAGCATCTATTTGTAGCACAATTAGCCACAACTTCAGTGTGTGAAAGCTGCGTGAAGCGTGGCACGACATTCTGTTGGCACAACTCGTTCGTGCAAACGCAAATCTCTGTTTATTCCTTTAATCTTAAGATAACACTAAGCTATGCTTTCTGAACTCCAACTCTGTAATGTTTCCACTCTTCACCAGATGGCTCTCTCATGGTTACACTGCTGTCTTCCTGCAACTCACTTCCTGTGAGATTTCAGAGCTAGGCTTCTCCTTGAGCAAGACTTTTGTTACACATGACTATGTGTGAAGTGATGCTTTCCATAATGTTATCAGACACTTATAATAATAACTTGAACATGTCAGTGGCAAAACAAGCACTATAAGTGGATGTATTTTGACGCGGACAGGTTGCTCTATTGGATTACGTTGCAGCCGTGTTTCACAATTGTATTCGCTCAATACTGGACCGATTCCAAAACTTTTTGCTCCTATTAATCATTTAGAACCAAATAGAGGGGAGAATAGAGCCCAGGTTCAGAAATACCAGAAGTATCCTTCCAGAAATTAAAAGTGGGAAGCAAAAGAAAATCTGTTAAATCACAAATCAAAAAATCATTTGGTGGTCATGAAAATGTATTCAGATTTAGCCTACAGATGAGGCTTTCACCTCATAAATCATGACACACGGCTCTCCCCTACATGAAAGTACATAAGCCATTTTTAAAAGATAAAAGTACTGGTATTGGTATCAGGATACTGGCCCTGTATTTATATGGTATCAAATCGAAACAAAATTTTGCAGTATGGCACACACCTACTCTGCAGCTAAGCTAATGACTCTTGCAGACATCAAGTCTATGCTAAGCTAGCACCAAATGCAAACCATAGGAACCGAACTAGTGGGTGTATAGAGGTGAAAATGGTATTGAAGAGGGTATTTTGGCTAAAACATTGGTGTATTCCTTTAAGTTTATGTAACCAGAATAGATTTAGGCTAGAATACCAGTTTTGTTCTTCTAATTACTGTTAGAAGTGAGAGTGAAGATGTAACCCACTGGTTACCTAGCCAGTACATGTGTGGGTTCAATGCAAACGCGGGTTGGCACTTGTTTAAGGCTGAGAGGGAAGAAGATGTGGCGGAGCTGTAGCCAGTTTTATTAATCACCTTTCACCTCAAGTCACCCGTTTTTATATATTGTTTTCCTGTTAGCCATTTTCCTGCTAGCCTGGGTGGAACGGAGCCAAGCAGAGACCCCGGGTTCCAAGGACATGTCGCCAGTCATCCCCCAGCTCTCCTCGTGGACCATTTGAGTATCAGAAACTTTCTATAGAGCTCTATAGTAATTTTTTTGCTTGGGTACCCAATTTTTTTTTTTATTTCTCCTGCTAGGAGTTTACTTTTGGACTAAGAAATAACAAACTGTGGATTACTACCAGTTGTGAAGAGGATTAATCGTTCATTATTCAAGAACAAAAAGGACTGACTTATTTTCGATAGACACTGAAGAAAGAGAATTTATTTTTATTTTTTTATTTTCATATTGAAGCTGAAGAGAATTTATTTCAATTTTTCTGCTTGTGTCTCCATATTGAAAGAGCACAATTGAGTTAACAAACAGACATTTATTTGAGGAGAAGATACATTCCCGTCCACAAATTTAGGTATTTTATTTTAGTGGACTTAGGTAGCATACTACTGCCAGACCCAGAATAAATTCCTGCTGAGTATATTTGACTAGATCTCATCTTATTTGTTGTCATTTAAATAGAGACAAGTTAATACTTGGTTACAAAAACACATTTTTTTTAGCTTAATATCATAGCATTTCTGGACTAGTGTTTAACTGGGTGGTTTGTTTCTGTGTGTTCCTAACATTATTTTAGCTAAGCATAAGCTGTGTGTTGCTGCAGTTAAACATGTAGGTCTACAGCAGAGCAAAATGCATAACACACTGACTGGATGTTGGCAAAGGTTCCACAACAATGATTCCCAAACTGAGTACAAGATGGCGACGCCCGTGTCGGCTGTGGCTGCAGTGGCTCAGATAGCACCGTTGAATTTTTTGACAAACAGCTCAACTATTCTGCACAGTTTCTGCTACATCGTGCTGCACAGGACTGCTACATCGGCTACATCCAGTGGCCTGCGACGCAGCGGAGCCTCGTACCAGCGGTATCCGCCAGCGGGGGAGATGGTGGCATTGCGACAGGAAGTGAAAGCGGAGGTGCCGAGCAGGGCTAACAGCTAAACTAAAGGCTAACCCTTTCAGATCGCCGCTACCCTCCGTCCTGCTCTCCAACGTTCGCTCCCTGGAGAACAAATTGGACCACCTAAAGCTGGATATGACAACCAGACGGGAAACAAGGGACTGCTGTGCCATTATTCTCACGGAGACATGGCTGAATCCATCCGTCCAGATGTCACCGTTAGCATGGAGGGGCTAACAACATTCAGGTCGGACAGAAGCAGCTCTCTCACCGGTAAAGCCTGGGGTGGTGGTGTCTGCATATACATCAATAACAGCTGGTGCACCAACACAGAGGTGATCTGAAGTCACTGCTCTCCTGATGTGGAGCTACTGACGGTGAAATGCAGACCTTTTTATCTACCTTGGGAATTCAGTGTTATCATCATCGCAGCAGTGTACATTCCCCCGAGTGCAAACACCCCTGAACACCCTGAGCATTACCTACCATTCCATCAGTGACGTGCAATCTGCTCATCCAGAGGGGGTCATCATGGTGGGAGGGGACTTTAATCAGGCCAATATGAAAACTGTATTTCCTCCCTTCCACCAGTACCGTAAATTTCCAAATAGTAGCCTGGGCCACTATTTGCCAAAATCAATCAATTCAACAGGCGATTATAAGGAACCTGCGATTATCTGGAACCTGCCATTATTATTATTATGGTAATATTGTCTCCATTCAACCCAATGCTAACCAAATATAATAAAAAAAATTACCAGTAATATTATAATAATAAAACCACGTTGTGGGTACAAATGGGGTTACGAGTAGGCTAACTTACCGTATTGCAGATACACCGTTGGATGCAGATACACCGTTGGATGGTTTACTAACATTATCAATATGAATATGGTATCCTACTAATGCATTGGTGCTCATAACCTTTTACACGCAGCTTCCCCGCTATTTTGCTCTGCATATTGGACTACGTTTAACTTGAATTTCACATCATATTTCTTGTGAGGAGCCATGTCGCTGTCAAAAGATTGTTGTCTGTCTGCTGAATGACTCGTTCCGTTTTGATTTGAAAATAACCGCCACACACTAAGCGCTCGCTCAACGTCATACGTCATCATCTCTAAAATGAAAACGTTCATATCCTTTCCAATTTGTATAACGGTTATTTGTTTGTGTTTAGGTATTGGCATAAACTATTTTTTGGCACCCATAAAAAAACATTATAGACCCGGCATTTATTTGGAACAGGCGGTTAATATAAAAAATATTATGATACACCCAGTGGATAATTGGAACCCGCGGCAAATTGGAACTCGGCCCCTATTTGGATCTTTACGGTATGTGGACTTTGCCACAAGAGGTGATAATACGCTAGACTTGATATATTCCAACATCAAAGAGGCAATCAAGGCAGCACCCCGCCCCCACCTTGGCTCCTCAGACCATCTCTCTGTGATGCTAATTCCTGCATACAAGCCTCTACTGATCAGGAATAAGCCCATTGTGAAACAGGTGAGGATTTGGCCTGCAAGAGCCATGGACGCATTGCAGGACTGTTTCAAGCACACAGACTGGGCCATGTTTAAGTCAGACCCACCTATGGTCATGAACTCTGGGTCATGACCGAAAGAACGAGGTCCCGGATACAAGCGGCTGAAATGAGTTTCCTCCGCAGGGTCGCAGGGCGCTCCCTTAGAGATAGGGTGGGGAGCTCTGTCACCCAGGAGGAGCTCAGAGTAGAGCCGCTGCTCCTCCACATCGAGAGGAGCCAGCTGAGGTGGCTCGGGCATCTGTATCGGATGCCCCCTGGACGCCTCCCAGGGAGGTGTTCCAGGCATGTCCCGCCGGGCGGAGGCCCCGAGGAAGACCCAGGACACGCTGGTGCGACTAGGTCGCTCGGCTGGCCTGGGAACGCCTTGGGGTCCCGCTGGAAGAGCTGGAGGAAGTGTCCAGGGAGAGGGAAGTTTGGGCGTCCCTGCTCAGACTGCTGCCCCCGCGACCCGGCCCCGGATAAGCG
>OMLF01056593.1:6719-18908 GCA_900302615.1 Holocentrus rufus | reverse complement strand
ATTAATGACATAAAAAAGAGGACCACCAGAAGAAAGCCTACCATGCAAAACACATTATTTTATTCTAGTTTTTATTAAGTTTTAGTTTAGTTTGACAGTTGCTCATATTTATTATATATATTTTAAATTTGTGTTTATTTTTGTTATTTTATTTCATTCTGAAGAATTTCCTTCATTTTTATTCATTATATTGTATATTTTTTTCATAGTATATACTGTATTTTTTATTCTAGTTTAGTTTAGTTTACGTTTTAGAGTTGTTTTATTATTATTCATTTTTATTTGTTTATTGTTTTTTTATATTATTAATTTTAATTGTTAAGTTTCAGGTTTTAGTTTTGTTCCAATAGTTCTTTGTCTTTTTTCTTTTTTTTTTTCTTTTTTTTTTTGTTTTGTTTAGCGTAGCTTTAGTTAAATTGAAGTTTTAGTTTAGTTTCATTTGTATTTTTGCCTGAATTTTATAATTTTAGTTTGTGATCTTCTTGCTGTTAACAGAATATCTTTATCAGGGGAAGGAAACAGTTTGATACTGACAGTTTGTGCTGCTTCTCCTCTTTAAGGTCATCATGGCGACCAGAGATAGCCAGATTACATCAAGGTTGGTAAAATGAAACATCATATATTTACACACACACACACACACACACACACACACACACACCCAGAGTGGTCAGGGTTAGGACGTGCACATGGATAACACACACTGTATAAACATTCACACACACCGTACACAGACACGCACACACAGACACACATTAGCATACAAGTAATAATAACACATCTCACACACACACACACACACACAACCTCTGAGCTCTCCAAGGTCTCTCAGCACCAGAGAGGGAGTCAGATAAAGAAGCGTGACCCTTCAGCGTCTCTCTTCATTTTACTCCTTCTCTCCATCACATCACAGCACCATGTTCGCTCCTCTGTCCTCCCTCCTTCCCTCCTCCTCTCCTTCTTCCCTCCTTCTCTGTCTCGTTGCCGTGGCTGCCACTCTGCTCCTGGCTAAACTCTTGCTCGGTTCAGGGACTAAACCTTCCTCCTCCTCTCTCCCCTGCCTGCCCTGGCTCCCTGTCCTGGGCAGCCTCCCCTGGCTGGGAGGAGGTCTTCCTCCTCACCTCCTCTTCACCCAGCTGGCTTGCAGGTAAGAAAAACTCATCAGCTCCTCTCTCAACCAGACAGACCGGCTTCCAACCAGGAAATGAGAACAGAGAATTTGTAGATTTATAAAATGATGTTTATGTGCTTAAAAAAACAGAATAACCAAAGTTTCCTACTGTTTAATGTGGAGCTGTCAATCAAAGAACTTTATTTCAGTGTGTGTGTGTGTGTGTGTGTGTGTGTGTGTCTCAGGTTCGGGCCTCTCTTCTCTCTGTATCTCGGTCCTCACTTCACCATCGTGGTGAACGACCATCAACACGCCAAAGAGGTTCTGCTGCAGAGAGGGAAGGACTTCGCCGGGCGACCGAGCATGGTGAAACACAGAGAGAGAGAGAGAGAGAGAGAGAGAGAGAGAGAGAGAGAGAGAGAGAGAGATGAAATTATATGTTGTAATTTTATAATTTGGCACCCTTAAAATGTATATTCCATACTGTATATAGCATTAAAACTCTGATTTCCCCTTAAATTCCCCCTTAAGTCTGTCTGCAGATGTAAAAAGCCTTAGTGTCCATATTGTAGGACAGTGTCCATCCATATTGTGTATCTGCTGGTTGCAGCTTCATTGAAGCTCCATCACACTTATATTGAGTGAAATATTCAAAGCCAAGATGCCATTGTTTTATGGCTGCAGCATTACATCAAATAGAAAAGATCTACATGTCTTGTGCATCATTTTATACACATTTCCCTGGAATTCAGCAGGACAGATTTGGGATCTTTGGAAACCTTGGGATCTACACTACAGTTTACAATAAAGTTCTGTGGGTTTGGGCATATTCAGGCTTTGTAGCAGGAGGAGACACCGCTCTCTCCCCCCTCAGGTGACCACAGACCTGCTGACCAGAGGAGGTCTTGACATCGCGTTTGCAGACTACTCTCCGCTCTGGAAGTTTCACCGCCGCCTCGTCCACAGCTCCTTCACTCTGTTCGGAGAGGGAACCAGCCGCCTGCAGGACATCGGTACTCCGCCCCCCCTTATCCACCCAGTGCCAGTTGTTACACAAATGAGACAAACCATGAAACAACATGAGTTCATAGGACACCAAACATGCAGTTTCCATGGTGACATAAAACATGACACGATAACAGAATACTTTGCCTTCTCTCCCAAACTTGGCAAATAAAATCTGCAGCAAAGACGACTTTTTCCTGAAACGAAACTGAATTTATTCATTTTTTTAAATTCAGTAATCATTCAACAAAAAAGAAGAAAAAATCAACAGAAATACATATTTTACTAAAAAATACAGTATTAAAAGTATTAAAGTATATTATCATGAACATATGTTGCATTCAAGTTCAAGCGTACACTTTAAAAACAGCAATAAATTAAAAAGAAATGCGACGTACATCATCAGTAAAAATTTAATAAAGTGCATATGTGTGCACACATGTTGAAAAGTAACAAAAATGTGTGACTCCAATATTTCATTGCATTGTTTGTTCTGTTCTATTCTATTCTATTCTATTCTATTCTATTCTCAGTTCTGTCCTCAGTCGACAGTCTGTGTGCTGAGTTGTTGTCCAGCAGGGGGCGGAGCTTCGACCCGTCTCCCGCGGTGACCCGAGCTGTCACCAACGTGGTGTGCACGCTGGTGTTCAGCGCCACCTATCGCCACGGTGACGCCGAGCTGCAGGAAGTGATGCGCTACAACGACGGCATCGTGCAGACCATTGCCAGGGGGGCGCTGGTGGACCTCTACCCCTGGATGAGGGTAATATAGACACATATACACACACACACACACACACACACACACACACACACACACACACACCACATTAACACACACTCATACTTTCTTGCTCTCTCTCAGTTCTTTCCTAACAGTTGTCTCAGTAAACTGAAGGAGTGTATCGCTGTGAGAGACCGACTGCTGACACGCAAACTGGAGGAACACAAGGTAACACACACACAAACACACACACACGCAAACACACACACACACACACAAACGTGTGCGCGAAAGATGGTTCATGATATCTGATTAACTGGTTTAAACGTTGTGAGGTATTCAAACCAGATTTCATGCTGTGGTTGTTATTTTAATGAATATTGAATCAGTGACTTTTGGACAATTTTCAATCTTAGCCACTAGGTGGGGTTGTTGCTTGGTTGTTGTTGTTTGTAAAGCATCGGCTCTTTAGCCTCGCGAGATTTCGCAAAAGGAAAACTTGTGAGATTCGAGTTGTCGTCCCAAGTTTTGAAATTAGTCCAGAAAAGCCGACATAATGGGGTTTTCAGGGTTTTCGCCGCCCAACAGGTCAAATGAGCCGAGCCTGATTTCGCTCTCCGGTTTGTTCCCAGGCGTCGCTGAGTGACGGCGACCCCCGCGACCTTCTGGACGCCCTGCTGCAGGGCCGGGGTGGCGGCGGCGGCAGGTGGGGTGGAAGGTCGGAGGGATCGGAGGGCGACAGAATCACGGACGACCACGTGCTGATGACGGCGGCGGAGGCGTTCGGCGCCGGAGTGGAGACGACGTCCACCAGCCTGCTGTGGATCCTGGCCTACCTGCTGCACCACCCCGAGGCCAGTTTTACCCCGTCAACTCCAAAGACAGTCATGCCCTCCTCCTCCACTTCCTTCATAATAATAATAATAATAACACCACACTCAACGAAGGAAAAGTAACATCACTGACTTTAAAAATACCCCACCTTTAGGTGCAGGAGCGTGTGCAGAAGGAGCTGGACGAGTGTGTGGGCAGCGGGCGAGCGGTGTGTGTGTCGGACCGGAGCCGCCTGCTGTACCTGGAGAGTGTGATCAACGAAGGTATGAGGATCCGACCAGTCAGCCCGGTGCTGATCCCACACACTGCTCTGACCGACAGCAGGTACTCACACACGCACACACACACACACACACACACACACCTGCATGGATGCACAGTCATTCTCTCTCTCCTCTGTAGTATCGGAGGTCACTTTATCAGCCGTGGGACTCGTGTTCTGGTCAACATGTGGTCGATCCACCACGATCCAAAACACTGGGACAAACCTGACCTGTTCAACCCGGGTAACACACACACACACACACACACACACACACACACACACACACACACACTAGAGCTCCTAGAGTAGTTATGCAGACTGAGTCCACAAAACTACTCCAAAATACGCAAGAATTACCCTAATGTATCCAAAAACCCAAAAATGAGCACTCTGTGGTAGCTTTGGCCTTCATTAGCACTGTGTACCATGTAAGCAAACAACTTGCATAGCTGAAGAGCTTGTATTTGGATATGTGAGCTTTGCACAGAGTACGTAACAAGCCTAAGTCATGCACAGTGTGTCCAAGTACTTGCATATAAATATACACCAATGGTGGACAAATATTCTTTACTTAAGTAACAGTGGCAATACTCTTTCATGCATTCCTGCATGTTCCTCCAGCAAAGTGTGTCAGTAAAATGTCGGTTGTCAGTAAAATGTATTTGAGTGTGAAAAGTCAAAGTAGTCATAGTGAAGAATGGTTCCTTTCAGAGTGTTAAATTATTGATGCATTAACCTGTAAGAAGTATTTGAATGTTGTAGCTCTAACTGCTCCATATACTGTTGGCTAGTTTACACTCTAACAATGCATCACATTTGATGTTTTGCATGGAAAAGCTTCTTCTGCAAAGGAACTAGGAACTCCAGCCGTCAGATAAATGTAGTGCAGGAAAAAGGACAAGATTTCCCTCTGAAATGTGGAGCAGGAAAAGGAGAAAGGCTCACTTTAGATACTTAAGATACTTTGCACCTCTGTAAATATGCACACACACACAGTACATGAACATACACACTAACACATACAGACACACACAGGTCAAATCACTTTCACTGACATTAACATCAAACTGCCAGTTTCCAAGCTGCACCTGAACACACCTTAAACCACAATGTCCCCTCTTCTCTCAGACCGTTTCCTTGACGACCAGGGCCAGCGGGTCTCTCCCCCTTGTTTCCTTCCTTTCGGGGCGGGGCCTCGGGTCTGTGTTGGCGAATCGCTGGCCCGGCTGGAGCTCTTCCTCTTCCTGTCCTCTCTGCTGCAGCGAATGAGCTTCCGCCTACCGGACGGGGCTTCTCCGCCCAACCTACAGGGGCGGCTTGGCGTGGTCCTGCAGCCTCTACCTTATAAGGTCATCGTCACTCCAAGGCCAGGGTGGGAAGGGACAGCACAACAGGAAGGGGCGGAGTCCTCTTTTTGATTTGATTTTTGTTATAAAGGGCAGAAAAGAGAACCAAAATACAACTGGTCAAGCATAAGTGATGTTTTTTTTGTTTGTTTGTTTTTTTTTTGTTTTTTTTTTGCTGAAATTAGCTATCCTCCTGCAAAACAACAGAAATGGACAAGAAGTGATTTTGTTAAGAGATCCAAAAAGGACAAAAATTACCTTGAAATTACTGCAAACAGCTTGTGTGGCATAATGGTGATGTGAATCCAAAAGAAAGAGATTTCCAGCAGTATTTCACACATCTTTACAAAAACTGTTCGCTAAAAAGTTTCACTGACTGGACCATCTCTTAAAGTGAAAATAAAAAATTGCTAATTTAAAATATACCGAAAACTGCTTGAACAAATATGTCCAAATGTTTCACATAACCAAATAAAATAAAGTGATATCCATGTTGTAGTGACATTTTGTCTCCAGCAGGTGTCATTGTTAGCGAGCTTGATTAACAATAAATGGACTAGCCTCTTCATGGACTGATAGATCAAACATACTTGAAGTAATTGTCAGTTAATCATAACAACTCATTTTTCAGAAATATTGGACCGCAGATGCCACAACTGACCAATCAGAAATGAGTCTAACACATTCACTACATTGATATTTCTATTGGTACTAGCTAACCAACTAGCTAGCAAGGATAGTGAACTAGCTAGACAACAACAAGGCTAACGCAATACAAAAATACTGTAGTTGGAAGGATATTGACAAAGCTAATCATGGAGAAATCTGAGCATTGAGCCTACTATACTCTACTCTTAATGTTATGCTATCAGGCAGATGTAGAAACATTACAAATACTTAAATGTTGGTACTTTTTAAAGGACAAAAGGGAACTGAGGCCCTTGGTTGGCTAAATGAGACACTTTCACAGACCAGACCAGATTTTATGTATCTTAAATTTGTACATCAAATTCAAATAGCAGACTTTTCTCCATAGCTGATAGTCCTGTCTTGTATCCTGGAAATGAACTCTTCCAATAACAATGCATTATTATTGCTATTAGCTCAAAGATTACATCTAAGAGGTAAAGAGTGTAACAGTGCTGTTTGTATTCAATAAAAAAAGATTCATACTGTTTTTCTTTTTTTTTCTTTTTTTGATTTACCAGAGACAGTCTGTAGGTTTGATGCTTTTATTCAGTATATCGTCACACACTTTTAGAACAGGCTGGTTTAGTTAGGTCACACACATACACACACACACGCACGCACACACATGAACACACACGCACGCACACACACACTGACACATCCTCTCACACTACTAATTCTGTAATACTAATTATCATTGTTATCATCATCATATTGAGGGATTTTAACAAAAACATCTCGTCTTTCCTTCCTCCAAGAGAAATCTCACCTAAACGTCATTCATGTGGAACACGTAAAGAGAGGAGGGAAATAAGAGATAATGACAAAACAAGAATAAAATAAATTACATATTAGGACTGCAGTGAAGTGGGAGGAGCTTTTACAATTAAACAAACACAATTACTTTTTAGAAATCAACTTAGATGGTCAACTTAGATGCCAGACACAGCGACGAAGCTGCATCCGATCTCGTCATACAACTGAAGGTTGACCGAAGAGCCAAAATGTCAGAGGATTTCTTTCATGTATAAAGGTGATTAACGAGGCCAAAACTCAGAGTCATCTGAAGTTCAGGCTGGATTCACATCGCAGGATCAGCTTTGGTGTTACAGGGTAGAGACAGTAAGTTCTAAAATCAAATAGGACTGTAAATGGTGGTTGTTTACATGTATAGCTGATTTACAATAATCAATCATTCAATCAGTCAATAATATCAACCTGACAAACATCAGCTGGTACGTTTCCAATTCGGGAAAATAAATATTTCTGTACACACACTTCAGAGATGAGAAGTCAGCTGTTGGGTTTCCATGTAATGACAAGAAATAAAAGGAAGCATATTCACTTTAAAGCAACAGTTCACTTCAAAATGAAAATTCAGTCGTTGTGCTCTCCTCATGTCAGTGGAAACTCCAGTGAAGTTGGAGTAGACAAAAGACTTGATTTTGGGTTCAACTACTGCGTTGGCAGTCTTTCCTTAAAAGGTACAAAAGTAAGGTTTTTACCGCTGTGCAGCACAGACAGACCATAATATACATGCAGGGGGTCATAGGGCTGTTAATCAACACCAATGACTCATCAATTACTTGGTCAGATGCTGAAATGTCTGGCTTTCAAACTCACTTTCCAGACTGGACTGTGGCAATTTCGTTCGCTCAGTGAGACCCGAGCTGCAAGTCACAAAACATTTCATCATGATATTTTACTTCTGATGGATCTGTGCTATGATTGGCTAGCTTACATCTCTGCATTGCAAACTGGGAATTAATTGCTGATGTTGATTACAACCGTAAGTGATTTTTTTATGAGTTATATAAAGGTTTTCAAACACAGTCCTTAGCCAGAGGTTTACATTAAGGGTTTCACACGTAAATTCAGAGTTAAACCAAAAGAGTCTCTGGTCACTGCGGTTTTGTTTGTTTTTGTAGGAAATCATATAATGCGGTGGATTTCGGGTAAAAATCAAATGTCTGACCTGCCAATGAGAATCCAGCCATGATGAAACAGTTGTGTCAGCGAGGACGATTTGGAAAATGAGTTGCCTGCTGACACATCATGAAGAACTTTTCTCTGTTGGCGGTTCAACAGAGGAAAACACGGGGTTTCCAAACGTCATGCTAGCGCTATCAGAGTGTTTGTTGGCGTTCTTCTCTTCCCTTTTGCTGTTTGCTCTCTAGAGTATAACATCAGTCATACGGTACAGTGTTTTGAAATATGAACACTCCCTCTGATCTCAGTGCTGCAGACCTTTGGAAACCCAAGTTACAGACAGATTTTAGACTTTACACGATTTCAAACGGCACTTGTCCAGTCATTCTGGTCGACGCTCCCCACCCACTCAGAGCGGTAACAGCTCCAACTGATGTTTAGTAGTAACAGTTGTCAAGTAGAAATGGCACTCTGTAACCATGGAGATATATAACCTTATTAGTTCAAGTAAACAAAAACACCGTCAACGACAACATCAACAACAACATCAACGGCTTGGTGTCACCTTTGACCTTTCTTGAGGAGTCCTTTGCGCAAGTCTGTACAAACTCGTTGTCTTGTTCTCTACTCACACAACTTCCGCTGGGATTTGCACTGGAACTTTTTTAAGACTTGATTTTTACCAGGAATCTGAGAATCAGAAATATCATCGTCTTTTTTCTTTACGTTTGAAGGCCCAGATCTTTTCAAAACCCGATTGCTGTTCTTGCACCTGTGTTTAAAAGCAGAAATCAGGTCTTTTTTTCCCCTCCAGGTGCAAATCCAGCCCTGCACCGTCACCAACAGGTGCATGTTGGTTTCCATGGCAACCACCATGAAGCACAACAGTTCAGAAACATCCAGCTGTCAGTGTGTCGGAGTTTTTTTTTTTTTAAACAGTTCGGCAAAATTCCTCCACTGTCGTTGTTACTGCGTCACAATATTGTCCAGAACAGCCATTTGCTTCATCATTATATTTTGAAGTTCAACAAAGGTTTGTCCATTGCAGGCACCCATATGGGCACCACTGATGGCAAAGTTGCCCGCTGCCTCTTGAGACAAATGGGTCATTAAAGTACTTGTGGTTCCACCTCAGTGAGTCAGTGTTGTAATGCAGCATGGACACAGGGTTTTAATATTGGTCAACCAGACTTGCCATCTTTTCATCGGAGAAGACTGAGTCATTAACGTCTGTGACTCAGAGAGCTGACAGGCAACCATTAATCTGGACCGGGGTAGTTGCCGTAGTAACATGGGACCGGCTCTTGGTAATGGTTACCACGGTTTTATCCCTGGACATCGTCTTTTTTTCCCCCTTCCAAAATATCATGTAGGCGGTCCCAGTCAGAAGAGTTCTGATTCTGACTCTTTTCCGACCAGTTGCCTTAATCCTCAATCAGATGATGTAACTGTATTCTCATTATCCTATTGGCTCAGGGTGAGGCTGAGCCAGACTCAAGTCTCTACAGTACAATGCCGTCAAAAGGTTGCGTCATTTCCAACACATCTGTACATCCAGGCGTTTGCTTGTATTTGCTTAACATAACTGTGTTGTGCAGGAAAGTTAATAAATGTGAATATTTAGAAGACAAAAACATTTTGGAGGTGCTGGGTTATGAAAAGGTTTAAAACTTTAACGGACTGAAAACATTTCAAGAACAAAGGTGCGGAAAGCTTGAAATGTATGTCCATTAAAAACGTCAGGTACTTGCACATTAACACAATTCATCTTCCTACTGATATATTTTGTTAAAAAATACGAGCAGTCCATGTTGACCCAAACTAGTCACATTGTAAAGGTGTTGGAGATTTTCCAGATATGTTGGAAATGACACGTCCTTTCTCAGAGTGCACCAGCCCTCCAGCCGTTACACCAGTCAATATTACTTAGCTGTCAAATCTTTCCAAAGCAGGTTTTGGCTTGAAAGCCTCACTCCTGTATTTTGTCTGGGTTTATATACACACATAAACTCTTGCTGATGGAAAATATTGCTCTTCACAAATTTCAGATCCCATGGTTTTTCAAAATACAGACACATATAAACTATACATGTTAGTAATGATCAATCATCTTCAAAATATACTTTACCTTCACATCTAGCTGTCATACAATATCAAGGCCTTAGACAGTGTACCCACACTAAAAATATTGAACCAACAGCTGAAAATTCATATATTTTACTGTTAAAGTTAAGTGGCAATAAGTGCATTGCTGTTTTTCCCAATTGCATTTTGTCACGTTAGTATTTGGCATATTTTACTGTTTAATGCTGGATTAAGGATTAGGGTTATTGTTGGATTAATTCCTAAAAAAGATCATGTAAATTCAGTTGATCAGTTTAACAATCAATCAAAAAAATTTCAGTAATTAAACTGTTAAGGAAGAGAGACTATTGTGAGAATAGAGGGATGCACTGAGAGGGAATATCTGAGAGTTTAGACAGTGGAATAGAAAGAAGTGTGTGTGTGTGTGTGTGTGTGTGTGTGTGTGTGTGTGAGAGAGAGAGAGAGAGAGAGAGAGAGAGAGAGAGAGAGAGAGAAGTATTGTTGTATCTGACCTCAGACAGAGAAAGGGAGAGAGAATAAATAGTGGGAAAGACAAAGACAGCGGTGATGACGTGTCCTCATCGCTGTTTTGTGCTTCTATCTAAAAGTCTCCATTGTTCTTTTCCCGTTACATAAAAGCTTCTTCCTGCTGAGAAACCAACGCACACACAAAGCCGACCAATCTTCAACTCAAAAACCTGTCATACACGGGCAACTTTTTGGACAGCTCAAATTGGCAGCATTGCCGGTAAATGGGATGGATTAATAACAGGGTCAAAAAGTACATAATTTTGGTGTGGCTGCACTTATTTGGGTGACATTCACAAAACTCCATTCACACTGCAGCTGACAATGTTCGAATTTCAGTTTTTCCTCACATGGGACTCAGATCTGATCAGTTTGAACAGCAAGAAGCTACGTCATTCACTTGAGACAGTCGACTTAATTTTGACAGCTTGTCTGAGCAGCACTGGTATGGTGGACAACGATTCACAAGGACAGGAACATTTTTAAAAAAAGACAGATTAACCGGCGCCTCAGTTGGGTCAAAACTAGAAGACTCAAAAAGTAACAAAAATGTCTTGAAGCAAAAAATGGATGAGCCATTTTTTGTCATTTTCAATCTGTTGGTTCATATTGGTATTGGATATGGTTTACATGCCAGAGTCAATATTAACAGTCTTAAAAGAAACTAAGATCTGTGCCTTAAGACCTGCAGTGTGAACGAGGTTGATGTGATGAGCACGGACGCACAAAAATATAATTTGGCTCATAAAAAAACAGCTCCCGAAGAGGTCATACCTAGTCTGGATCTAATCTCTAATCCAGACACACAAAGCACTGAAGCAGTGTTTCTGAAAGCACGGCTAATGTCCTAGTACCTGGATAAAACATTTAGTGGCTTTACCGCCTCATCTTGTGTCACATTTAAACTGGGACAGAGACATCTGTTTTCTCTCTTTCTGTGGTTGGTCTTCTTCTATCTGCGTAAACAGGTTGAACCTGATTCTAAATGGTTTCTACCTCTTCACACAGCCAGGAAATCATCAGATCTGAAGAAACCAAGAGTTGAGAATCAAGTTTTTCCTTGCTTGCTTCCTCCACCCTCCATCCATTCAACCACCTGTCACTACTGCTGTCCATCTATCCATCACTCTAATTTTGTAATCTGCCCACATAATCCCTCGCTTTCATCAATCTTCCTCATCAAAAAGTCCCCACTAATGAATGCATCAATCTTCCTTCTGTATCCAGTCAGAGTGAATCATCCTCCTACATTAGTTTCTCCTCTGCACCCAAAATCCATACGTCACCACTGCGTTTTCAAACCTCCGTCATCACTTCAGACATTCGAGGCATTCCTTTCTGATAAATGTTAAACTATTAAAAGTTGCTGTGTTTCTTTGTTAGTGAAAGACAACCAGATGAAAGAAAACGCTGTTTCTGTCAGGGACGTAAATCCCATCTGGCAGCCATGTTGGAGGTCTTCAGCTCTGAAGAGCCGATTGTGATCCTAAATGTACAACTTATCTGTCCTGTTGTTAACAGATCTGACTAGCACACTGGCTAACGTAGCTAGTAGCAGCTAGCGTTAGCATGTTAGCAGTAAGATGATTAGCCTGCTGGCTAGTTAGCTAGCTAACAGTTTGTTCAGGTTAACTGAGCTGACTCTTGTCAAGCTCCAACTCGATTAGTAATT
>OMLF01056589.1:0-24590 GCA_900302615.1 Holocentrus rufus | reverse complement strand
AACAAAAAAAAAAAAAAAAAAAAATAGTGACCAATTTGTTCTTACCTTAGGCTGGGCGCGACGGGGAAAGGCAACCTTAGGATCAATCTGAAAATGAGAAAAGAGCAGCAACATTATTGTTAAAAGTCTAATAATTTCAGTGACAAAAAGAAATGAAGTGCAGAAAATATTTCTAAAGCTCTGGGTCCACACAGGGCTCCAGAGTGCAATCATTTTGGTTGTATTTTGTGCCTCCTGTGGTCACCATATCAAACAAAAAATGGCAAAGCTGTCAGGGCCCCAATCCAATCTGCTGCCATTCTTCTGTCTCCAAAAACCCACTGGTCTTATTACTTAGGTAATCAAGTTTGTAAACTGTCTAATGACTGCAATTTGGCCAAATTAAAGCTAGTACTTGCTAATTGCTGTTTCAGTTGCAATAAACTGATGTATTAGCCTACACAACTCAAAGCAGAAAATCACTGAATCACGTACAGTATGTTCCACTTTGATACAGTCTGAACACAGCTAATATGTGTTTGTCTCAGATGGAATAAATACAGTGTAGGAAACTATCAGGGATAAATTCTACTAATGTAACATTGTACTATTTGTAAAATGCTATATTCAATATTTTAGCTTGGTTATATAATGACTATTATTAAATTATGACTATTTAAGTAAACTTAAGAAAGGGGGAATTTTCTAGAGAGCATGGAAGCCATATGTTTTTTTGTGATGTTTTGTGATCAGTGTAAATAGTACTATACAAATAGCCCTCAGTGCCTGAGTGTAGCAATCTCCCATTTTGCAGAATCAATTCCCAATTCAGTACACATTCAATTTGTAAAATACCATCTAATGCACTATGTAGTGACAGAGCTCGATTTCAGAGATAAATGCTGTCAGACAGGACAGTAACTCCTAATGCAAGACAGTCAATTACTCAAATTTACAGCTGGCCTATTGCCTTACCTTGCTTACTTATTAACACACTCATACAGATATAAAACCTATTATTTGCCAGTGAAAACAGGGTTAGTTGTGAGTGAAATAAGTTTTTCAGGGTTGGCATAAGGCAGACCAAGTGTGCAGCGATTGTCTGGAAAAGATCATTAGCTTAAAAACAAAAGACAATTCACTTCAAGACTCCTTACTACTGACTAATGGCAAATCAAAGTCTATTATAAAGAGCATGTTAAGAGACAGTTGCCTAATAAAGCTTACTTGATTATCAATTGTGGCAAATTATCTACATCTGCAGTACACAAGGCACAATTGGATATTCGAGGCACATTATTCGTTTCAATGGGCAACACAGTTCAGTAAACAACATACTGTGTGTGAAATAGTCTGCAGACCAAAATGTTGGAGCCACCAAACTATCTGCTGGTGCAAGTGACTAAAAACAAACAAAACACTGCCACCAATGGAAAAAAAAAAGTTGGTCTGGAGCCCAGCCACACCATCATTTTCCTGTTCATATCCTAGATAGAGTCCTCCTTTGATTTTTAGGTGGGAATCATTGATTGAATATGACAGGGAGAAAATGAGAGTCTGAGGCTTGTGACATCTCCAGATATTGCCAAATAACCAGGAGGATGCGTCAGATCAGCCTGTTTCTCCATCTTGTGCTTGTTATCTCATTAGTTTCCTTCTTCCCTTTTGGTTCACTGGTATGAGGGTTATGTGTTGGGAGTCTTATCAACCTTGCAATTACAATGAAGAAGAGCTATATCATGCGACAATGTCATGCAAAATTTTGCTTTGATACAAGGCTCTTGATTTGCAAGCAGTCGTATTCAAACTGACTTTTGGAAGGGAAAAACAAACAAATTCAAATAGCTCTCTTACAGAAAATTACTTATTCGTGTTAAGCAGAGAAGCCTCTTCATGTTGTTGCCTGTTTTTCTAGGCGGAGTTGAAATTTTGCCTACAGGATGACTGTGATCATTCAGTAGCATGCATCAGAAATGTAATATATTAATAACCAATGGCTGAATATCGGTTTCTCATTCAATAAATGCTAATGGATCTAGCAGTAAACTATGATAAAAGACGTGCAGCACCTTTTACCTTTTGCTCCAGAGCAAAATATAATAAGCCCATCAAGCTGTTCAAATATTCACAATTAGTTTGTATGCATTAAAAAAGCAACTCCTCTGGTATAGGTGGGTCTATTCAGCTAGAAAAAATTCTCATAGTGTTGAGGAAAACAGTGGAAAAGAAAATGAACCAAGGAAAGAAAGGAGAAATGCGACCATCTGTGCAGATCAATTAAGCCAATGAGATTGACTACATTTTTATGCGTTTGAAGGGAAGCCATGATGGGCAACATCATTGTCATCTTGTGTCTGTCTCAGTTATTATTGTTATCTTTCTAAATCAGGTCAAATTGAGAAATGAATTCAATAACACCTGGGTATGGTAA
Organism: Holocentrus rufus; assembly: GCA_900302615.1. Taxonomy (NCBI): domain Eukaryota; kingdom Metazoa; phylum Chordata; class Actinopteri; order Holocentriformes; family Holocentridae; genus Holocentrus; species Holocentrus rufus. Next base: position 22,180 of record OMLF01056589.1, on the reverse strand, counting down.
CCCTGCTTGTAATGAATTCCATTTAAAGATTTGTTTTAGCACTTAGCCCCAGGCATAACAAATTCAAACTCAATTATTTTGTGCGGCCTATTTGTGCAAAGACAACACTATATGCTTTGAATACCAAAGTCCCATACTTCGTAATGTATCTTACTTCTTCAGCCTACACAAAACACATCAAACCTCATTTCATTGCACTGTATAAACTAATAGTTTTTCTGTCTTGCTGAGAATTTTCATTCACCACAAAGCCTGCTGTGTCAACATGCGCAGCAGATCATTTTAACAGAACAACAATAGAGGTCATACAGTTCAATGTTTTCTGTCACTTTAAAATATTGGAATTGTCAAAAAGAGGTAATAATATGCACAGAATTATTTTTTGAAACGGGCCTGTGATACAGCAGATTGTCCAGATTAAACTCAAAGCAATGAAACCAAATTAGGCAATCAGGACTTACTACCCAATCCTTTTGAGAAATCTTCTAGCAGCACCTTTTTAGGTCACAGCTTATGATGAATGACTCCTTTGAGACATTTGGGAAAAAAGGGAGGGAGGGAAGATGTGTAGCAATTGTTTTCCTTCTGTTTACATATTCATTTGCATGTGATTTTTATGTTGGAAGTGCCTTTATACTCCAGGCCAATCCATGAGATATGCACTAGATAACCATTACATCCAGCCAGAAATTATAGCCCCTTTGTCTATACATGATATTTCACCTTAATGAAACATTTTCATTGCTTGGCATGAATAATAACAAGTTCGTGATCACACTGGTTTGCTGCAATACAGTTGCTGCAATAATTCTTAGTGGATCTTTTAACTTGTTTGACAAAGTCCTGGCTGTGTCTTGGAATGGGGTGGAGTTACATCTGGTGCGTGGAGCTACATTTGCAGGACTGGTTGAAGGGAAAAGGGAAAAGGCACGATAATCTTAATTCAGCTGACGTGTTTAGATTACAACTTGTCGGTGTCGCAAGTGTTGGTTACAGGCTATGCTGGGGGATGCTGACATGAAACTATGGTGGGGCAAATTAAACTGCGGTAGTCTGACAGTTTAATACATTAATGGTAGACCCTGTGGACTCAAACGAAATATCTTCTTGACACTGGCAAAGGCAATGGCTACTGTTGACTGCTCTGAATATCATCGATCCCCAAGATCATCATCTATTGCCAAAATCCTATTGTAATATCATGATATGGCAAAACTTCATTCAAGGAGAAATATGTAATAATTGTCCAAATGTCCACAACACACCATGGGGGTTCCAGTTCCAGTTCCTATCAGTTCATCCACTGTTCCCTTCAGGCTGCTGAGATTTTGAGTTCTGAAATAGCCAAGCCAAGCCATGTAGCTGTGCCTGCCATTTCACCGCATTTTCAAAGCTCAGAGAGAGGGTAATCAAAGTAATCCAATGGAAAATCCACCATTTCTGTCATATAACACACTTTTTCTTTACTTTTGGTTTAAAAACAGAAAGTAAGCTATAGCAGAAGGAAACCCAAAACATTCATTCACTCGTCCCCACCAGGTGGAGTCTGTATGCAGGCTGTGACAGACCACAACAAACTGACTGTTTTGAAAAGAAAACCATAGACACTGGAGTGAGTTTTGCTCCCAATTGGGAACATTTGCTGTTTTTGCTGCACCTGCTTCTGAAGTCGTTTTCGCATGTTGATGCAGCAAACAAAGCACTACAGTCCAGCTCCATTAGTTTCAAACAAGGACCATTGATCATTGCACATCTAGAAAAAAAAACAGCATTCCACACTTCTGGACAACTTTGATAAGTTTCGGCTGGAAGTAGAAGAGAAAATGCCCAAAGTGCCGGTGTAACCGAACCAGGATGGATGAAACTGTGTTGCCACCATACTAGCGGTAGGTGATGTTAGCATGGGGGCGTTTTTCTTATTCCTGCAGAAAAGTAGCTAAACATCGAGGAGGTGATGTCATGTGGAGATATTTCCAACAGTAAACTAGCACCAGATCGAGTAAATTGCAAAAATAAATAAATAAATAAATTCAGCTAACTACAATATCAGAGGTTAACATTTTTAATGCCAGTCCTCAGAATCAAGGAGCTTATATCTAGACCCAACTAGAATGGCGGTTCCACCACCACACAGGGAGAAATTCATCAAAGTGCAGTGATACCGATTTCTCCACCAACAGTAGCCTCACCGCAGGCACAAGACATGTTGTCAGTAAAAGGTGCAACTCACTTCTTCTCAACAGCAAAACCCGCTCTCTTGCTCTCACTATGCTATCGCTGTCATTATCACTATTGCACTCTACACCTTCACAAACTGAATGCAGTAAGTCAAGGCACATTCTCTGTGGCTTGTCGAAAGGCATTCTGGGAAATGTAAGACATCAAGTAGAAGTAGACAAGGCAGGTTGAGGGAAAGTGGGTACACCAGAAAAGTAAATTACAACACTTTATCACAAATAACTCCTGGAAGGCACTGAACATCACAGATTGATGTTATATAATTTTAGTCAAGCCAGCTAGAGCTCCCGTCCAGCTGTAGTTGGACAGTAACAATCAAGTAGTAGTACTTTATTAATCCCACTCTGGGAAATTTCTTTAACACAGAAACATCAAAAGCAATGCAAGATACAATACCAAAAACAAGCAGGCCATACATATCTAGAAACCTAAGACAGAGCTGAATAATGTGCGCTAATGGGAATGTGCTCAACATTTGAGAGATAAGTGTTTTTAGGTGCCAGATATGTCATTCCACACAAGAGTAGGCAGCATCATTAAGTTGCTAAGCGCCCACAATTTACCTTTCATTTATTGTTTTCATAACGTGGTCGTGAAATCCTTTGAGACTGCAACCGTGATTAAATAGATTGATAGATAATAGACTGACTTGACTGATGTGCAACAACATGGCAAATGTAAATACTGATGCCCAAGTGCCCATCATTTGAAGCTAGCAGCTGCAAGCTAACTTCTTTTTTTAAACCAAGCATGCTGTCTCTTTCTTCTAAAGCGTTCAACAAATTGTAAAATCCCGTATATGAAGCTCTTCCCAGTCTGCATAAACTGACAGATTTTATCAGCTGTAACGTCCCCAACTGTTGACATTTTCTCTCTCAACAATGACAAAAGACTCAGACAGAAAAGGCTCAAATCACAACAGCATCCGCCTCCTCAATTGTGACACTATCACTTTATGCAACATCAAAGTCCCCAGACTCCTTGGGTCAAAAAGTCAAAAAGTTAGAAAGAGGCAAAATATAACAGTGGCATCAATTCCCTGTTTAACAACGCCTGCTCTTTTCACTGTCCCTTGGTTATTGGACAGGGTTTAACATACAGCTACATACCAACACCTAGTCTTCTTGTTGCCTTCGTTTATTAGTCGTCATGTCAGATTCTTAAAATATTAGAGAGTCAGATCAGACATCTTAGTGGCAAAAATCCAGCTGCTCACTGCTCAATGCTGCTCACAATCGAACTTCAACAAAGGGGAACACTGTAGTGCCGTTTTCAGGTTGAGTAGTAACTATTTGCTTTCAAGGAGAAAAAGAAGGATATTTGTAAGGCAAACCTTGCACACAAGGCAACGCAGCCAGTGGGGCATACATGAGAAATCTGCTGAGATGGTGGAGAGGGCAAAAAAACAAACCAAAAGAAAAAAAGATTAAACTGGCTCAACATTTCAGTTGCAATTAATCACATTTGAGGAGGGGTTAGCCACTGAACCAAGCTAACTTTAGCTAAGCGGCTGCCTAACAAGGTGACATGCAAACAACTATTGTTAGGTGCACATGTGTGTAGCAGCAGTATCTGTGTTGAGAAACTTTGCTCACATAAAGAAACACATCTAGCCGTCCCTGTAGCCTGTTATTGTTGATACAATTTGATTTTTGAACTGCTGAGCACACTAGGTCAAGCTAGCAATGTCAGCCATCCCATTAGTCTGTTGTTACTGTCAAAATCAATAGAGTTTAGAAATTACTGAATAACATTGGGATTTAGGAACAAGCCTAAGTGTAGGTTGTGGGGAGTGGAAGCAACTTTGGCTGTATTTGGTGTCAGGAATGACTGTGGATGAGAGTTGGCCCTGGGAAGCCAGAGATCACTGTTGTCGGAGGTGTGGTAGGCCTCACCCAAAGAAACATGGGAGGTGCTCCCCCTGTGACATGTCCACAATCACACACTCAACTCTGTAACATTTAGATTGGATGGTGAATGGCGCTGTCTGATGGTTCTGCACATTTATTATAACACAGATTGATGTCTATAGTCAAAAACTGTTCTTTTCTCATTCTTTTGACATCTGTATTGGGCTTCTGTATGAATGCTCATGTTGGATTATGGCACAAAGCACTGCAACATCAAATCCTGAAGGTTACGTACAGTACAGGTCTATTTTGTTTGCATTTGTAGGCAACTTGTCTTCCGTGCACCTAATAATTTTTCCTGTGATTACTACCAGTCTGTGTCGTCTTCTAACCGGCCTAACAAGGGGTGGACTTTGCAAATATCCACTCTCTTCCACCTGATAGCTTCTTCGCATCACCCTAACAAGATGTTCTCAAGCGGCAACAGCAGCATTATTTATTAATTTATTAGTTTTGATACAGTGGTGTAGCTTTGTTACATGATGGAACATGAAATCCTACAGTGCAGAAGCTGGATTCTCTCAAGATCTACATCATACAACCAGGTATGTGAGAGTAATAAATGAGGACAGACCAAGAGGAATTCTGCCCCCCACCCTTTTATCTTTCACAGCTTTTTACTACAGGGTCTCCAAGGGTTTCCTCTACACGCGATTGTGGGAGATCAGGGAAGAGAAATAGCATACTTCTTAAGTTCAGATCTTCCAAAAGGATTTCATATATTAATGCAGCTCCTGGGTAAATTCTCTTCCCCTCTCTTAACAGATATCTACACTGGCAATTTAAGATTATGTGGTTTTTAAGCTAAAAGCAAAGAACTTATCAAAGCATGCAGCTTCTCCCAATTTAGGTGTGTGTGCATGTGCGGAGGTGTGTGCGTGTGTGTGTGTGACACCAACAGTGGAGGTACAGAAAGGAATGTTTCACATCTGTTCTGTCAATCTTTACTGATTTTGATGTGGACCAGTAAAAAAAAAAAAAAAGAAAAAAAAGATAATTTACAGTCTTCTATGCCCTTCAAATCAACAATTTTTTTTAAAAACCACCACATCCGAGAACACGTGCGAATTTTATCACTGTCATGTTCAACAAGCTTATCTGCTGAGCTTGTTGCTCAGTATATTACTACACTGAGCATAATGCAATCTGCTGTGTGCACCAGAGAGCGATACAAACAGTATAAAATAAGTCTTCAGCTACAATTAACTGTTGAAGACTGAGCATCTGCCAGACTTGAACAAAAGCATGTTATGATATAGCTCACTGCCTCTACATTACTTTCAATTTGTATCTGAACCTGAAGGTTTAGATTTGTCCAGAACAGCTGCCCCTCCAGGCCTTTTCTCCTCTGTTCCTCCTGGGTCTTATCCTGCCTTACCTCAAACATCAAAACAGCTAGCAGAGGTTGACCCGAGGTCATTCAATAAAGGCTGGAATTACCGCAGGACCAAATAGGCTATGTTTATCTCAGAGGAAAACAGACTTTAGCAGACTTTGTAGGTTTTGTAGGTTGCAGTTAATTAAGATTTAGGCCATATTTATGCTGGCTAAACACATGGTATCAGTCTATAATAAACATATACTTGATTCTTATTTTGCATTCAAGTATGAACTTTGGTAGGCTCACCTAGTTCTGATAATTTGAAAATTATAGCATAAGTGTTTTACAATGTTTGTTCTACAAGAAACAAATCAATAGCATTCAAAGTAACAGTGAAAATTTCAAACCAGAAGTGGGCAATATTGTGTACTGCCTTGTAAAGTTTTTAACTGTTACTTCTCAAACACAAAACAATTTACTATTTCCACTGACTTGAAACATCTTCCGTAACAGATGCTATGACTTGCATTTTTCTAAATGGAACAAAGCATCATGAAAAATGGTAAATATGTTCTGAATTACCGGCATGTGTGTTTTGAAGCCCCAGGCTGTGCTTTCCCATATGTCCCATTCACATTCATCCCAGTCTGAAGACACTCTGTTTTCATAACCGGACAAAAAGCAAAGCACAGAACACAGGGACGAAAAAAAATAATAAAATAAAATAAAATGCTGTGATGGTGTGCCTATCTTCAAGGCATGTTTGTGTGCTCATTTACCATGCTGCCATCTCTGTCCACGAGGTTACATGGATTCCAGAGAGGCAATTTACATTACTCCTTAGAAATATAAACACAAAGGAAACTGTGTACTAAAAGGATTGTCCTTTGAATTGAATTAATATTATAGATTCTTTTAAACAAACCATAATACTGTAATAGCTTGGCAGATATCAGTGTCATCATAATAGGAAATGTCTCTTTCATGTTTATGTTTAGAGAAGTAATATTACACTATGCGGTGTCTGCAACTGAATTGGTTTGTTCTCCAGATCCTTAAAAGAGAACAAAAACGGTGGCCAAATCCCAAAGCCATACGGTTAAATTCACACATCCCACTGTATCTGTAAAACAAAACAAGACAAACAAAGAAATGAGGAAAAAAATGGTGAATTAGGTACGGTTTCCCCTTTTCATTTTCTCTCAGACTAATACTCATACTGTGACTCAACCTGTTCACAGTCACAGTACCTCCAGCCACTCTCAGCCAGTGCTTTCAAGGTTATTAAGGACAGAGAGCGAGGTAAGGATCCATTCAAGCATCGTAATACCGGGTAGCTTGTATCAACTCAACATCTCCATACATGTCAAGAACCATCCACATCTGCCGGGATGGCTCATCCTATTACTGTAAACCTTAACACAGTGCAACCCTGATCGTTTGGACGTGTAAATGTTAAAATATACCCTACTGCACAACAGATACAGCGACCTGCCTAATGGAGAGGACTAAAACACAGACAGCTGCTCCAGGTTTGTACGGGACACATCTTCTTTTGCATGCTGATAAACAGGAAGCCGTGAGCCGTGGAGGGCTGAGAGTACACAAGTTTTCCTCCCGACCAAACACTACACCGGCTGATTTCACTGATTGTTTCCTCCTCTCTGGTTGAAGGTGAGCTAATCAGTGAGATCACCTGCTGCCGTCTCTGACTGGAGAGAAAACCAACACAATCTGAGCCCACCATGCCACGTAGTTTGTGACCCCTAATGATAAAGGAGCGACAGCAGCACATCACAAACTATGAAATGTCTGTCCTCATTTCAAGATAAGGGATATGGGCAATAGTCAATTTACCATAAAATAATTTTAAAAAAGGCAATCATAAGATGCTTGAAACAATGGATTGTTTCCTGTTGAGTTCATATTGCCTAGAATATAAAGTCAAATCCCCATAACAAAACACATAATAGTAACTGAACTAAATTAAAGTTAATAAAAAAGAATTTAATACAATACTAGTATGAAGGGTTCATTTCCAAAATACATCCAATTTGGAAAAAATAAAAACCTGACAAGGGTATTAATGAACAATACTTGTGTTTTGATGCCAGCATAGCACTTATTATAAGAAATTAGGTCAACAATAATCTACCTACAAATTATTTTGTCAGGAATAAGCCACAAGAGTAAAATTATAAACTTCATGACCAAAAAAACAAACAAATCAAAGGTCTCTCTTCTGTGACTCAAACCTATTCCGGCATTCAACCACCAGCACATAAGTAGTACTCTCAGTTGCAACTTACAGGTAGCGGTAACATGATGGCTACAGAGGGAAGTATGTGAGTGGAAGATAATCCGTTTAAATCCCCTGAATAGCTTGTGGCTGATAGAATGATAGGAAAGTGCATGAGATATCTAACTCCTTCCTGCAACAGCTACTTTCAAAGTACCCTTGGGCAAGGCACTGAACCCACACCCCACACCCCAGTAGGGTTGCTTGTGCAGGAATGTGGTTGCACAGGGCAACTCCCAGGTGTGACTATATGGTTTTATGTGCAACCCTCCCTCTGCACTTATTCACTCTGGCCTTTGCTGTAAGATTTATCAAGGTTTATTATTGTTTTCGGTCCTGTCTGTCTCCGTGTGTGTGTGTGTGTGTGTGTGTGTGTGTGTGTTCACAGTATAGCTCAAACAGTTTTGATCTGATTTGAACCAAACTTGGTGGAAGTGTTAATAGTCAGCAAAGGAAAAACTGATTCGATTTTGACATGGATCAGTCACAGGTTAAGGTCACAAGGTAAGGTCAGTTTTGGCCCAATGCTAGTACATAGGGAATATTTATAATGGCCATAACAGTGAATTGGTAAGAGATATGCATATGATTACTATTAAACACTGATATAAAGTCATATATGACGTTTCTTTTGGCCATATGACTTTTGACCTTCAGTGACTTTGAAATATTGAACTGATGGAAAACTTATGCATGCATTATTGGTCTTATATCATTTCACTGTAACACAAGCAGTGCGTGGGTGTTGCAGCCTCTTAGTGCCTCTTCTAGATGATGTTTTTGTTGTTGCTGTTTACTGCTGAGATTCACATAATAATATAAGCCAATAATATTTGGTGTGGAATCTGACAGTGTTTACACCTGTGTAGACACCTCCTGCATGACGCAGATCAATCAACCAGATTCTGATATTTGTATGACATCATCATTTTTGCATCACTGCGTGCCCTTTTCATCGTTTCATATTTTGTGACGATGCCAAAGTTCTCTAATTTCACCAGTTTTATAAAGCTTGTAGAAAACGGTCTTAAATATGCCCTGGTAACATTTCATCATCCATCTGAAACATGTCATCACGCAGAAATTATAAACTCGACCATGGCTGCAGGTTCATGCTCAACATGAGCAAAAAGGAAGAAACAGATCAGAAAGATCTTTTAAATTTCTCATTGCCCTTTTTCTCAATTAACTTAAGAAGAAATTGATAAGCATTTCATCTCAAGAAAATGCAGAGTTCATGCTTTTTCATAGTTAAGATAGTCAAAAAATTATTCTAAAGCATATCCACAGCATAGTCCCAATTTAAATACAGGCCTTTCTTGGGACCGACTGCTCGACTAATCATTCGGACAACCTACCAGCTCACTGCCCTTGAACAATTTGCACATTCTGAGGTTACTTCTTCAAACAGCTCCTGGGCCTTTTTTTTTCTCCTCTACAAGAAACGACAAGATTTTTCTATACCATTGTTCTCCCTAGTTGATCAATTCATTGCAAAAGCCACTGTGTTTTCTCTAAATTCGCTGACCACTGATTGACCACCACAGAGAGAAAGCTGCCACCACTGCTACCATAAACATGACAAGCTAAGTTACACTGTAATTTCACTCAGTTTCACTTAACTCCCACTCCCAAAACATGTGGATAGGACTACCATATAGAATTTACTTATTTATCACAAAAAGTATCTATAGGAGCCACAGCCTATGTAGCCCAAAATGCTGAGTGAAACACGGATCATATCACAGCTAAAAATACTCTCACCCACTTCTGTCAAGAAGAAAAATAGTAAATGTTATGAATCTAGTTTTGGGTAAAACCGTCATAACCTTAAACATCTGGTATATTTAAGAGATCAAACAAGCCTGCAAACCAGGTACTTAAGTTACCTCCCGTCTTTTAAAAATCCCCATAATGTTTTAGTGTAGTGCTACCAATCATTTTGTAAGAGGAGGTGTGTCTTTTTTCTCATGGTAAGTATCCTATTTTGGAACAGGAGAGGAAACACTAAACCCATAAACCCCTTTGGAGAAATATAGCCTCCATCGCCGAGCTCTTCTGAAAACTGGCCAGAAAAACTCAGGGCTCCCTAATGAACTGTTTCAACCAGCCGTGCTACTGCAAACTTTGGACAAGTCCGATGGAAGAATTAGAATGGATGAAAATGAAAGTCCACTGCACAACAACAAATCTGAAGTTTTCTCTACTCTCTCTCCATCACATTGGCATTCAAAAATAGGAAAACAAACAAGAACACAAAATCTATCACTATGGATCAAATTATTGCGTGATCTCGTCATTCATCATTCAATGTCCATTAATTGCCATATACAGCATTCAGATTTGGATACACTCCTGTTGTATAGCACCTGCTGAAGTGCAAAATATTCGCCTTTCCAAACATATCCTTCAAAATATTCCTCCATGTCAAATTCCCTTCAGCAGAGGTAGCAGACAAAACATTTATTTTTCAATATGTACCATTCCATTTCTAAAGCCATGTGAGCATATCTGGATATTACCACCTACCGAGCAGAAATCCCAGACAAATATAATTTCAACTCAACACTGTCTAATCCATCACTACACATGCGTCTCTTCAAAAATGACTAGCATGTTTAATTATTCATCTGCTGACAAATTTCAAAAGGCAAGTCGAGTCCACAATAGTTCAAAGTTTTTCATGAATGAGCATAGTGTGCATTTGTGCTTGCGTGTGTGTGTGTGTGTGTGTGTGTGTGTGGGTGTGAGGGTCTGTGTGTGTTTGTATGTGTGTGTGAGAGTGAGAGAGAGAGGAAAGGACAGAGTTTCCTCATACACTAAAGCACATTTAGAAAAAACATGCAGTGTGGAATGTGCATTTTTTTTTAAATTGTAATATTTAACACAATACCCCATCTGGACAGCTGTAATATTGCAGGACATAACTGTGCAATATTAAAAAGTACAATTACATTTCCTTTAATAATAATTTAGATACTGTCTTGCATGTTTAAACAAGTAAATTTATTCTGATTTGGTTGACCTCATAAATATAAACCAGACATGGTGTTTTTGACACAAGAGATAGTATCTGTTTTGTGAAATAAACCTATATTGTCAAACTTATCAGTGCATCAGGTATGTTACTATGTAGTATCTGCTGGGTGGTAGTGAGGCAGTAGGCCTGAGACAGCACGCCCTTCGGTGGAACATGAGATATGTGCACACTGCACATGTGGCTGCAGAGAAGAAGGGGGCGTGTCCACCTCATTCATCCGGAGGAGTGAAAGTGAACACATATAATATTCACCCTGGAGTGCTATTTTATTGCTAGGCTTAGTGTTGAAAGGGCCGTCATACATTTGCCCCTTATACATGACCTTGATCTACGCAGCCTGTTAAGCTAAGAGGTGTTTACCAACAGGCCTTAGGCAATAAAAAAGTAACACAGTCAGATATTTGGCAAAATAGCACTAGAGCACAACATGAAATAAACAGTAATGCAACTGCAGATGAAATCAACTCACCGTCTTTGAGTCTAATTCGTGGTGTTGTTGAGCTAAGACTTTATCTACACTGGCAGCATCTGTAAATGTAACAAACCCAAATCCTCTGCAAAACAAAAGCACATACAACAACAAGGTTAAAATGCTTTCATACAAATCAAAAAGACAACATGCATTTTTTTTCCTATCAAATAAAAATTATTAAGAATATTGTACCCCACCAGTGTAAATTGCATACCAGTAGACATAATATTGCTATAACCTTATTATTAAAACATTTAATTGTAAATATCTTTGAAATCCAGATTATGTAAGTCCTTTTAGCAGATTTACAACTTGGACGGTGGGCAGTGATTATCATTATTTGTCATGTTACAATTTAAGACGACACTACACCAACATTGTGGTGCAGTCACAAAGTCAATGTCAAATTGCATTCGGCCGCAGCTTTACAGCAGTGAGCATTTAAGCTTATCTGGCTTGCTGTGAAACCACACGCAGGCGCGCGCGCGCACACACGCGGACGCACATGCAAACATACAGTCACATACACACACGCGCGCACACACATACACACTTAAACACGCACGCACACTTAAACACACACATACACACACACTGGATTAATACTAAACACGGTCAAAGTAAGCGATATCGTTTCATACAGTGGGAAGGAAAAGTAAAAAAAAGACCCTTTTTTACCTTGAGCGTTTTGTCGTGGGGTCTCTCATCACCATACATTCTCTTATTTCTCCGAATTTACTAAAATAGTCTCTAAGGCTGTCTGTGAATAGAGAAAATATGTCGGGTCATTTGACAAAAACATATGGGCATGCTGCTGTCAGTGTGATTCAAAAACACCCCGCGATGCGCATAGGGGTCGAATAGAGGACTTCAGATGGACGGAGATCAAAAATAACATTGTGCGCACACACTAGTGAGATATCCCATACAGTACACTACTGCACGGTGCACATACGCACAGATACCGCCAGCAGCTACAACAAGCACCCAATTACAGCGACAAAACAAAAAGAATTACTGGCTACGGCGTAAAAGAGAATAACAGTCTCACCTGGTGAGGTTTGCCAGCTGAGGCCACCGATAAACATTTTACTGTAAGGAGAAAACACAACAGAAGTGAGTCCAGATGTCAGTTCGGCCATTTTGACGACTAACTACTTCTAAAAGCGACCTTAAAGGATAAACGAAGAATAAGAAAACACAGTCGCGCGCTGTAATCACATTGTATCTTCAAAAAAGGGGCAGGCCACTCTTGCTACAAAGCTGAAGCTCTTTAAAACTGCATCTGGAAACACAGTCGTGCATGGTTTAAGTGCGTACTGTGGTGACGAATCCAGCACGACAGTCGAAGTCCTCTCCAAGATGTTGTAACATGAAAAAAAATCGTACCTTAGGATTATATTTAGAACATTTCTTACCCCGGGTCATGTTGTGAATCATTTAGGCTTCCGGATGTGGCTTGACTCCCGTCTCCTTCCATATCTATTCCAAACTATAGGCTGGGACTACAGTGACAGTAACAGACACACACAGATACGGCAGGAGATATGCAAAGCCCCGCTATGAGAATATTACTGAGCCGGGAATGAAAGCGTCACACGTGGGATCAGCTCAGCCCCCTGCTCCCTCCTCCCTCTCGCAGCACGCTCTACCTTAGCCCAGAGGGGGCGGAGCATGGCTCTGTCACCTAACCAATCCAATTGACGTCAATTCAGGCAATCTGCAAACCAATCCTCCTATTTGTCATTTAATTAAGCAATAAGCCAGGAGAGGTGAAAGTGGCTTAGTGCTTTTATTAAACGGCGTAACGCACCATAGTTGCTTAATAAAGAAAGAGCCTAAATGTTAAACAAAATGTACTTTTTAAAAGAACAATTGGGCTACTTGTTATATAAATAAAATAACAAAAATTCTATTCTATAGTGTTATGCTGTATTCTGTTCCGCTCTGTTCTATTTTACTTCAACAGTAATATAGCCTAGTACTTAAAAAAGTAGCTATTAAAAGAATTGCATGATTTTCCATGAACGTTTTAATGTTTATATAACATATAGAACAACAAGGGTAAAATTCTTCTGTATAAATCAAAGGGGCGTCATGCATTTTCATTATAAACGGTATACCAATCGACATAACATTGATATAACCTTATTATTACAACATTTTATTGTATATATCTTTGAAATTATGAATTTTATTATTTCAAATCCATATTTAAATAGCTATTTAAATATATGTAAATATTTAAACTGTTACTTGTCACAGGAGTGCATTTGTGGAGCATTTTAAGCTGCAGTTCTTCAGTAATGCACAGTAATGTTAATTATGTTATAAAAACAGCAGTACCGCAGCAGTACCACAGAAAAGCATTATAAAATAATGCACAGATATGTTTATTTAGTGTTTTAACACTACTGTTTTAACAGTCATTAGATGTTATTTTTCCCATTTAGTAATGAAGGCTAGTTCTTGAATAGTAGCCAAGCAAAATGGTTGCAAGATAATGAATAAATACCAATATCCTACATGTGAAGATTTTTGGTTAGCATAGTAATATTTACGTTACTTGTTATGCAGTCACAGATGTGCCTTTCTCAAGTATTTTATAACGTATTCGAAAGTGAGTTCTAACATGAAACTCAGAAGTGAAAACCGGGATCCTTTTTATAGCACTCTTTGGGTCTCAATGCAAGACTGTTTGTTAATGATGTTACATATTGATTTTGAGTTAAAACTGATGATTGTCTACTTATAACTAAAGCTATAAAGTGAAAAAAACACTTTAACATGTTTTTAGAAAGTGATTATAGCAATGTAGCAATAAATAAATAAATAAATAAATAAATAAATCCAAATTCAGGGTGGCAGGGCAGCCTAATTGTTCCAGAGATTCTCATTCAATCACAAGACCAGGTTTATGTCCCCTGTGCTAGCAAGCATCCACCCTGCTGAAATGTCCTTGAGTCCAAGATACTGATCCCTCCCAGCTCCTGGGGCACCACTCTGTGGCTGACCCTGACCTCTGACCTCCATATTCAAAGAGAAAGTGAACACTGATCTTTCCTGCGGGGACCATTAAAGTATCACAGCCATAAATTACAATGTATTTTTACATGAAGATGATCTGTGAAGGACTGCCAACCTGCCCAGGGTGTTTCCCTGCCTTCCAGTGCTGATATAAGCTCAAGGCCCCAGTGACCCTGAAGAAGATAAGGCAAGTAAAGAAAAGGAATGAATGAAAATGTAGATAACATTCATATTAAGAATATTTATGGTCAAAATATTTACTTGGATATATTTGCAGATTTGTGTTGACACCAGTGCATAAGAAAAACTATCAAAATTTGAAGCTATTTATGAGTGTATTCTGAAATATATGCAAAATGTATTGTTGTTTGATTTGTAGTTGAAGAAAGCGCTCCAAATATCGTCTGAGTGTAAACATGATGCATTGACATTGTGAATTGTAGTTATTTAGTTATTTTTCTCCATGAGTCACAAGAAAAAAAAAAAAGTTCATCTTTCACTCTCCCTGTAATTGAATTATTGTTGCCAGCATTCCTCATTTTATGGGGCAAAGCTAGGTCATAATGATACACCTGCAGAAGCCAATAGTGCTGGCCATATCCCAATATGTTTTCTTATTGTTGACAGTTTGTGGTTCTATCAGTACAAATTATACTTCCTAAAAACTAATACGCCGCAGGTTATCAACCAATGAGTGCACAAAGGTTTATTCTCCCGCTGATAATTTACTGTGCTTCACATATAAAGGTCAAAAAGGTGTGAAAGAGAAAATATTTTTTCTACAGCATTTATTGGATTAGGAATAATAAAACACAATTTATAATGATGATAACAGTATTGCAAAAATGAAGGTGTGTCTGTGTATCCATGCCAGATTGGCGTCCATGGAGCTCATAGAGTAAACCTCAAATAAATCCAGTTTTTGCAGCACAAGAAAATGTGCAAAAACTGCTTCAGGACACTGCATGAAACCTGACCACTGATCCTATTTCAGTATTCACAATCACTGACATTTTATGAATAGGCCTGGGTTTGCTGACTTTTCTGGGGACAGCCAGAGTGAAATTCTTATCTGTCCAAGCAGTGTGTTTTTAGAAACAATGACTAAGACAAAATCCCAAAAACCAGCACTTTTGACAGTTCAACAGCTAAAACATTGGTTCATAACATTCTAACATCTCATTGGTTTGGGGCCCCTCCACATTGCAGCTGTCTTTATCACTGGGACTGAGGTGCAGAGGCATTTTGGTGGCAGCCAATGTTAATTCCCTCTGGCAGAGTATAAAGTAGAATGATGGAAATATAAAGACTTATATAGATTATTTAATTCTAACTTATTCTACTGTTGTGGTACTTGTGTGTCTCTTGCCATCCTTACAATACTGGTGATAGACTGAATATTATTCTGCTGGTGGGTTTATTGTAACTTATTCTGTGTAGAGTTCATTGCACATGCCAAAAATGTAAATTTAGGGAATTCACATCCACATATTCACGCACAAAGAGAGAAATAGGGTCAAGGCAAATTACGAATTCATATAGAAGATGCAGAAAAGCAGACTTTAAAGCTGTTGCACAAGAATCACAGTGGATTTATCATATGGAGAGAAATTTCTGTTTTATGTTCAAATAAAAACACTAGCGGTTTCATGCATGACAGTGAATTATTCTGTTTTTTGAACAGTGTTATTTTGGCCTTTCCATTCACTACTGCTGCTTTAGACAGCGCGACATCAAAACTGACAATAAAAAGGTGCGAGACAGAGTTTGCAGGATATGTGGCAAAGGTTGTGAGCTACATTTGAACCCACAAAATCAAAACAACCAGACTCACCAAAAACACCCTGATCCATTTCAAAGGAAGCACCTCTAAACCTAAGAATTATATAGGGCAATAACATACTGTATTTCAGCAAGTGCATGTCACCATTTCAAGCTCAGGTTTTCATTCTCTAGATCTTGTTAACAGTATCGATTGGATTGATGTTACTCCATGGAGGCAACATGTATGGATTTTCAAATTGAGTGGTGTTCCCCTTTAAACTGGGCTGCCACCACCGACTGTTTGATGAATATGCCTGCAATGTTTTTCACCCCTAACCAATTTGAGGTGCTCTTATAGCCACCCTGATATGTTTAAGTTGGAAATGCTGTCTTAACAGTAACTGCAAGCAATCTGTGGATAAAGGGGAATAGGTTATTATATCTTATTAAACAAGTACAGGAAGTAAAATTGAGAGACCTTTGAAAACAAAGTAGATCATGCAGTAATATCATCATGGCTTGGAAACATTTGTAAATGTGAATGTATAATTCAGAACTTACATTATATAGAAGATGAAATGCTTGACATATTCCATCTTATGAAATGTGATGAGTTAAAAAAAACAAAACAAAACACTGTTTTGCACGGAGTCTAAATTAATTGACTGGGTTTCCAATGTGAAAATTAAGCTTTTGGGAGTACCTTAAAATTCTCAACTCATGCAAAGCTTTGTGAAAGCACATATTGAATCAGTGCAGTATTAACTAGTATTCAGTGCTGAGAGATGAACCACTTCTACAGAGGGAACTCGGCATGCAAAAAAGGCTTGTAACTAACCAAGCTTTTGGAATGAAAACTGTTGGAGGAATTGGGGATTTAGAGAGAAGTAAATTAATAGTGTGTGAAAGAGCTGTGGGGAAGACGAAAGTGAGAGAAGTGACTGACTCACTCATAGTGTTATGTGATGCTGTTTTCAGAGGAGGCATCCTGTTTCCTGTTACAGTTATCATTTCACATTCTCAAACCTTTTTATTTCACCTTAGAGGAGTTGGTCTTGTATCATGTCCGTCCTCCGAGTTCCAGACATGGATATTATAATTATCAATTATTAATTTTTTTTTAGCTTTATAAATTTAGACACATAAATTGGGACAGAATAAATCAGGTCTTTGTCATATTTCTGCCAGTAATAAAAAGTGATACTGATTTAAAGACAAAATTACAATTCTGAAGGGATTTACACATTACATTATTTGAACGAATCCAACACATCAACACGAATTA
Organism: Holocentrus rufus; assembly: GCA_900302615.1. Lineage (NCBI taxonomy): Eukaryota > Metazoa > Chordata > Actinopteri > Holocentriformes > Holocentridae > Holocentrus > Holocentrus rufus. Next base: position 4,824 of record OMLF01056589.1, on the reverse strand, counting down.
ATGTAAGTGAAAAATATCCTTTATGTATCACTTACAGTTATCTTTTATGGATATTATTAATGGCTTTTTTAGATGTTTTATCTTTTTCCCTCAGTTTTAATGTATGGTTCTCTGTTGATCACTTGGATGAAATGATGATGTGATTTACAGTAACATAGACGGGGTTAAAATTTAGAATCCTAAGGCAAGTGGTGGAGAGTGTTTGGCATTTGAAGAAACTGTCTCCCCCTAGTGTCTCCTCTTTTCTGCTTCTGTGCTCAGGTAAAGCACTTCATCTGCAGGGACGCAGCCACACCAAAACATGCATAATTGACAGTTCTATTTCTGGAATAACTGACCCACTCAACTGCACTACCTGCTCTTTCATCATGCCTGAATGAACTTTGTGTTTTTTAAAGGTCTGTCATTGCCTTTCAGCCTCGTAATTTTAAAATATAGGATTGTTGGCTGGTAAATAGATGAATGTAACCTATGCAATTTCAGTTGTCATTGTTGACTTGTATGTCTGTCCAAGTCCAGCTGTGTAAAAGCCTCCCCTCTTGAATATAATTTGAGGGTATTTGGGATCCGCTCCTTCGTTACCACACAGAGAAACTGACTGAAGCCAGATCAGATTTATTGTCTGCTGATATGAATGAGTCCTCTCTGCCATTGTACCTTCTTTAACGGGCTACAGACATTTCCATATGAGTTAGTTATGCTGTGAGAAGCTATTCATGAACACTGTAGATGGATGGGCTACTGCATTATCCATACAACATCCAAATTAACAAAAAGGAGTTAAATTTCCAAAATACAAAAAGATGTAATGTAATCTAATACACACAAATTGCTGCAACATATCCAAAAGTCCAAAGTAGCACAATCTGTCCCATAGTACCCCAAAGTAACACAAAGGAGCTCAGAGTAGGGCTGGGCAATTTGGACAAAATCAAATATGATATCTTTGACTGAAAACCTCAATATTGACATTGTAACAATATTTTAGGGATGACTATTGATGCTTTTATAAGATATTTACACACAAGAAATTTTTTATAAACAATAACTGATCATGTGGATATGATCAAGCAGGCATAGGTAGAGAACAGATACAATGGTTGAATAAGTTCAGAGAGTAGCATCCTTTTACTGTAATGCAGCCTTTAAAACCAGAAAAGGACAACACTTAGGTCATATCACAATATTATCCAAAATCTCAGCCAATAACTTGTCTCATATCACAATATCAATATAATCTTGATATAATACCCAACCCTAGCAGATTTCACCACAAAATTCACAGAGTACCTCAAACTACCTTAGTGTGTATCACAAAATACACAATTACTCAAAACAAGGTCCAAAGTACGATATGAACAGAGGAACCCAAAGTTCCTCCAGGACAGATTGGAAACCACACTCAAAGTCTGTGAGTCACATGGTGACAACACTGATGGACTTTCCCACTGTACAATGAATTAAACAACATTATCCACTAACACCACCATCCACCAAATGGGTGTGCAGCTGTGACCTCAATATCAATGGACCCATTGCTCTGATATGTCGGACGTTCAAGAAGTTGGTCTTGGATCATATCAGGCCTCTTGTCAGAGACTCTCCAGGCCTAACAGACTCGAACATGAATGGATGAGGGCATCATTTACCTGCTCCACAGGGCCAGGAGATAAGCTCAGGCCCCTACAGTGTTTTGGATTATACACTATTTAATCAGCAGGTTGCTGTTTGTATGAGTCCAGAGAGAAGTGTGTGTCAGGGATGATGGCGAGCAACATGGGGGCACCCCGAGGAACCATTCTGTCACCTTTCCTGGCAGCGATGGGAAGGAGGACGAACACAGGGGCATTGAGGGACATTCTCAAGGTGAAGGAAAGGTGGGCATACGACAAGACAAAGAGACCTTGGCTCACATCAACGTACAAGGAATAAGCTTGGCCTGTTTTTGGATGCTCTGAACTTTTCATCGATATTTCTCAGGTTGATCTTGAGCCTCATCGTCCAAACCTTTTTTCTTTTCTTTTTTTTTTTTGGCTCAGGCAATTTTGTAAGCCCATTAGTGTGATCCAGTCCTTTGTTGTGGGCAATACCTGTGCCAAGACACACTTATGGATACACACAGGTGCTACTGCTATACGGGAAGACTGACACTCAATATAAAACTCTTTATAAAACTTTCATACTCACTCATTCGCTTTGTGTTTTTGTGAATTTATGCATATGGCGTACCTCAATGTTTTATTTTATTTTTTGTCTTCATCTTACAGAGAATGAGGATGGCAAAGAAACTCAGCAATGCTTTCTGTCTCCTGGCTCATTTTTTGTCATATGCCATCCATTTCTTTTTTTCTTTTTTAAAGATTATTTTTTGGTATTTTCTATTTGAATGGATAGATACAGTGGACAGAGACAGGAAAGACAAGGCAGAGAGAGAGGGGATGGCATGGGGAAAGGGCCAGGGCTGGAATTCAAACCCAGGCCATTGCATTGAACAGCACGTGGCGTGCGCTCTACACAGTGATCCACCAAGGTGTCCCCTTTGGCATTCATTCCATTCAGCTTTCCTTTTATCTTTCTTTCGTTTACTAAATGGCTGCCATTGCCAGATGCCAAGCACTTCCAATTTTGAACCCACAGACCTTAACATTGACCTCGTCCTTCCTCTGCCATTGAGAAGAGGGCGAACGATACCTTATCCTCATCTTCCCCCACTGTGGCGCAGGGTTGAATTTTGCCTGTCTCATCAGTCTTATGGCTGCTGGAGTGTGCCTTGTTATTTCCTCCTGATTCCTACACATTCCTGTTTCAGCTGATCACCACCCAGACTGGAAAACATTGCTCTTGGACATGAGAGCTGGTGAGGCTTGGCAGATAGACCCGAACTGTCAATAGAGATTAACTTGATCCGATAAACTTTATCTACAACACTCAAAGGTCCATTGGGGACACCAAACTAACTCTGCGATTCTTTTTCAATCACTGCAATTGATATTTTGATTTGCATCACTGTGTGTGTAGGCCTTTGTCCCTCATGATTGTCCGTGATAATGCAGTTACATTAATTGTCTGCAGGCTGATGCATAGCTGTCACGCTTTTCCGGTCTCATGGCAGGAAATGCTTCCCTTGTGTGCTGTGGAGCGCTATATTTCATCCTTTGCTGTCAGTCTGTTTCCTTGTGTGTTTGTGTGTGTGACAGAGCTTGACCTTTTAGTAGAAGATTACCATTCTTAGGTTCAAAGACAAGACCCCAAATTTGGAGACATGGAGCCACAATTGTCTGCTTAGTGCCCAACAAAACCTGAACTTTTCTTACATGTCAGTTGCGTTGGTTTGTCTATTCACCTCTTTGCAGGAAACTCATATTCTATTCTATGGGGAAGTTGTACTCAGCAGAAGGAACACACTCCTCAGCTTTGATGTGCAATCTGAAAAGCAGTGTGATGCTTTCAAGGCAGCTATGTGTCAGACATCTGAGATCTTCGTGCAGGCCATCTTACACATCTGAAACACTGTCAAAGAATTGTCTGCATCAGGGACATGTTGTTTACAGGTGAAGAGTATCACAAGGAACAGTTGCTCAGCAGCAAGCAAATATACAGTAGTTTCACTATAAAAAATATCTATATATCTAATATCTATTTTAACAAGTTTTGAGTCTTATATTTGTTGTTATTCTTGAAATAGTGAAGAAACACACCAATGGAATGAGATAATCCCACTTGTTTCCAGTGCCAATCAACATGTTTCCAGATTTAACTTGAATCAAGAGTCATTTTCTTGATACTCGTGGGCTGATCTGCCTCACTCTGCCTTGTTTTAATGTTAGAAAAAAAAAAAAAAATTAAATTCCCGAATGAAGTAAAACTGCATTGGAATCAAGTGAGATTATCTCATCTTACTTGCAGATTTTTCCACTTATTTTACAAAAAAAACCCAGAATTTTATGACTGAATATGAAACAAAAGGACTTGTTAAGATGGGGATTTTTGCAGTGTTATTAAAATGTTTTAGGATAAAAATTCTATCCCACCACCACAAGAGGGCACTTGGAGCACATGAAATGATGAGAGGAACTGATGCCAACTGTGTATGTTTCTGTTTGTTAGTCTTCTTATCAATCGGACCTCCTCAAAACTCCCGAGACCCGCCCCAAAGCTAAAAAATTGTGATAGCCATGTGGGCACAGAAAAAACAAACTATTGGTAGTGTTTGCCATCTTATTTTCCCCAGCCACCCTGCTGTAGCGGGGCATCCCAGGCTAGGCCACCTACAGCACCGCTTTGGCCTCCTTTACTGAGAGGAATGGTTTTGTGACTTCCTTGGGCTGCTTTCCAAGATGCTGGCTGCTTTCTGACCCCCTGTTATCTCTGTATACAGCCACAAAACAGCAACACAATTGCAAACTAACTTCAAGAACCTGGTGAGCTTGGTGCTGAGCCCAGCTTTCTACCCAGTGTGCTCTTCAACAAACTGATGATGATTCAACTGAGATTCACAGCACCCTTACTTAAGCACGTCTCAATATGACAATTTCTTAAAGCTTTTATTATGTGGCCTGTTCTGCATTTACTGCCAGGGAACGTGGAGAAATGAAAAGCTAATAGAGAATTTAATGTGCAAGGACACAAGAGGGCAGTGGGCTTGCTGTGCTCAGAAGCTTTTGGGTGAGCCTCATTGAATGTGTCTGAAAGAAAGAATGAAGAGGGGAAGCATGCCAGCAGTGACTGATGCTAGCTCTCCCCAGCCTGTCAGTTATTTGGAAGCCGGAAAAGTTATCTGACGTGACTTTGTGTTGTCTTCAGAGCAGATAATTGCCTAGCATG